>BQNB010049371.1:0-32458 GCA_026074375.1 Tanacetum coccineum
CATATGACTATGAAAAAAATAAGCATGCATAATATCATAAGTTTAATAAATAACATAGAGTGTCAAAGGCATGCAAATCAGTTTAGGATGATAAAATAGAATGATCATCCAAGGCAAATTACGTTGCCCAAACTAACTTCTAAAATTCCTACCAAATAGCATAAGTTAAAGTACCAAAGCATAAATAGTAAAAATAAGTACCAATAATTATAATTAGGGTGAAGTCTAAAAATACGCAACAAACTTTTCCAAAAAGAACGAAATACGTAACCTACTAAATATAGTACTAGAATTGCCAAATAACTTTCAAATTTTGAACGATATACGTAATATGACCGGCTATTGACCAACATTTGAACTGTTTGACTGGTTCCATTTTCAAAAATTCCAAAAATGGTCCCTGTGGTTTGCGTTGGACTTTCACTGTTAGTCCCTTAATTTTTTTTTCAATTAATTTTTTTTCACTTAATTTTTAAAATACTTTTTTTTTTCAATTATTCATACACTATTTTTTACACTTATTATACTTTTTTCTACTTATTCATACACTAATTTTTTTTATACTTATTACACTTTTTTTATAATTTTTTTTTAAATATTGTGTTAAACTTTTTCACAACTAGCACCCTCATGTGACGTAAATTTTGACTGTTAAATGTGACTTATAATTTTTAAAAATATTTTTTTTTAAATTTTAACTGTTAAACACCTCTCATTTGAAAAAGTCAACGCAACGTTTACAAATAAATCTTTTAAAAAAATATAAGTCACATGAGGGGTGTTTAATAGTCAAAATTTAAGTCACATGAGGGTGTTAGTTGTGAAAGTTTAACGCAATATTTAAAAAATTTTCTAAAAAAAAGTGTAATAAGTATAAAAAAAATTAGTGTATGAATAAGTGGAAAAAAAAAGTATAATAAGTGTAAAAAAAATAGTGTATGAATAAATGAAAAAAAAAGTATTTTAAAAACTAAGTGAAAAAAACAAATTTAAGTAAAAAAAAGTTAAGGGACTAACAGTGAAAGCCCAACGCAAATCACAGGGACCATTTCTGTAACTTTTGAAAATAGAACCGGTCAAACAGGTCAAATTTTGGTCAATAGCCGGTCATATTACGTATATCGTTCAAAATTTGAAAGTTATTTGGCAATTCTAGTACTATAGTTGCGTATTTTTAAACTTCACCCTTTAATGTATTAACAAAACCCTCAAACTATAACAAAACCATAATTTCAATATTCAATCTTTTGAATTATTAACAAAACCCCCAAATTATAACAAAACCCTAATCTCAAAATTTAGTGCCTTCGTTTATCTTTCTGATTTGATTTGGGCATTGAATCAATGAATGTTGCTTTTCTTTTGTTCAATATCTGCGTGTGAGAGGTGTATGAGAGTGAATATGAGGTTGATGGGAGAGGGAGAGAGAGGTGATGAGAGAGATGAAGAATGACGGTGAGTCGGTGAATACATCAATACAACACGTACCCCATAGTGTAAAATGAATTAATGGCAACGACATGGGTCGGGGTCCAAGCAATTAAATGCTTTTGTGGGTCGGATACGGGTCGAGAGCATTAAATTGCAACCCATGTTCCTAGTTATTGTAAGATTTATACTACATATTTACAACAAGTTGGTCCGCCCGCGCTCCGCTGCGAGACAATCGTGCGGGACGGTTGGTGGGCGTCGTTGTTATTGATGTCCGAATACAGGTTCAGGAAAATACACCTATTTTGTTTAGCGATTGCCTTTTGTTGTTATTTGCTTTCACTTGTAGCAAGTGTGGTGTATTGATAGTATATATGGATTATGGTTTATATAAGACATAGTCTATAATAAACAGCAATATATAGAGCAAACATATACCTGCATAAATTGTTTATGGAAACAATAGAGAAGATGCAGATACCTAATAGGTATACAAAAGATAACATCAAAGGGTGTGCATACATTTATGGATATGGTGTGTGGATATGTATATACACACACCATTGTAGGCTACATGGAGTTGATTCAGTCATCAGGTTTTGTTTTGAATACATGTTATGCAGGAGTACATGTATGCATACCGTGTGTAGTTAACTGCATTTTGTTCAGTCATCATGTTTCATTATTTTGACGCTTTTTGTGCTTTCGTCCTTCTCTTCTCCAAACAGCGCCTTTCGTGCAGAACCATTTGGTAAGTCACTTCCTATTTGAAATAGTCTCCGTAACATTACTGGTCGCCATGGTCCTGTAATATATAGTAAGAAAACATTAAATAATAGTGTTAGAGGTACATAAATTTGTAACGTGTTAGAAACGTTAAAACTCCTTATTCAAAAGTTAACACATGTTGGTAAGACGAAGGCAGTTCTTTCTCCAAAGCATATCCACAGACTGACATTTAATCAAAATAAGTTCAAACATTATGAACTTAGTGATCGATGCAATGCGCGTGTTTGTTTTTTTTTTTTTTTTTTTTTTTTGAATGCGCGTGTTTGGTTACTTAGTAGGATCTTATAAGATTTCCGTAAATAAGGCTGAGTTGTTAAGAAGGTCACTCGCACTGGTCATTTACCTCAATAATTATTATGAGTTTGAGACTTCATATATCAACTTCATAGCACTTGCTATATCTAAAATGATGGATAAATGTGAGTTGAGTAATCCTAATTTATATCTTTTTCAACGCGGAAAAGCATGTAAAAAACATTTCGATCGTCTTTACTATTTTTTTAACGAATTGATTATACATGTAGCAGTTGACAAATATAAGAAGTTATAATATATAACAACTACGTACAAACTTGGCAATGAGACACGTTGTTGACTTTAAACATCAGGTTATTAAATATTGATTCAACTTCACATGTCACTAAAGATGCTGAATTTATAGTTTGACCAAACAATGTATACTTCGGAATTCAATTTCGAATCATTAAAATGCTAATCCAAACACCCCCTTAAATTTGTCTGTCCCAACAACATGGCCGATAACGTATAGCCACCTATCGGCCATGTCTGTCCCAACAACACGGCCATGTTGTCGCCACCTATTATTAAAAAAGCCAATCCAAACACCCTCTTAAATTTGTCAAAACTCGACAGTAATCTCACCTAGCTGATTTCAAGCGAATAACACTATGATAAAAAATTATGTTACAGATTATTAACACTGAAAGGTAAATAATAAAGTTCATATGTGAAACTAACTATCAACAACTGCTCCTCTTTAATCTCTTAATTTCCTCTATATATTATTACCTTAGTTTTAGGATATTTGGATTAGCCTATATTATGGGCTTACTTGAACTTATAAAAAGCACATACGCTCGCTTTTCAGCTAATGAATTGTTTAAGTTTTTAACTCAACCTGATAACCTCATACAAACACGGGCTCATGAGCTTGATTGTATCCCCGTTATATAGTTTTTTTTAATGTGAGAAGCCGTAAGAAAATATTGGTTCATTAATATTAAACTTTAACTTGCACAGCAACTGATTAAATAAAATTTGAGTTTCATCTTTTATCTGTGTATTTTCTTTACCTTCATAACTTACCTCCTATTGATGGTCCTAATGCCAATAACAGTGTTTCTAATAACCACTGGCCCATATTTTGCGCTTACTATCAAAACAGACTATAATTTTTTTCTCGCCTCTTGTTGAGGGTCCTAATACCACTTTTAAATGAGCCATTTATTTAAGGTTCATGGTATTATAGTTTGTTTTGGTAATCAGAGTATGTATATATTGTGAGCACATAGAACGACACATTTTATTGTTTATAAGATCATGGAATAGCAAGATTTTGTACCTGGGATCTGTTTTTCATCGCTGCTCGGACCCTTGATGGTTGTGGACTGCCGAGTTCTGAAAATCCAATATGTTCTCTTTTCCAAATGATCTTTTTCGAATGCTACTGTTAAAAGAGGATGACAACTACTGTCAACATTAGACAAAAGAACCGAAATTAAAAAACAATTTGGCGTACCATAATTTTAGTTTCGATGTAAAGGGAGAAAACCCTGATATACTATTATAAAAACAAAAAGCAAACCTTAAAATAGTGCCAAGTTTTTTTGTGATGCTGACTCCATCAAAGAAACAGTAATTCCAACTTAGCAGTCTATTTTCCAAATGATCTTTTCCAACTTCTTATCAGATTCTTCGTCTTCCTCTTCTTCAACATCGTCCTTCTTCTCAGTCTATGATCCAACATCAAAAAGTTTACTACTCAAGAATTTTAGATATTTTAAAACAAATTCATGATATATAAATTTACCAATTTCTGTTATAAGCCTTCCTCTTCTCTGCCTTAGCTACAAATAAAGCCTTTTCCTAACAACACAACACAAAACAAAAAAAAGTCAAACTTCACCAAAACTAACACTGATTTATTCATCTAATTTAACAAAAAACATATATTTTACTTACAGCGGCAGATAATGATTTCCATTTATCACCCAAGCACATCCTATGCTGTTTCTGAATATGAGGATGTGAAATGCAAAAAGATTAAAAAAAGATGACAAAAATATCAGTAATAAAACACCATAGAAATTCCACGAATCTAATGTCATCGTTCATCTTCGCAGGTCATGTAAGCTAGTGGGATTAACGAATGAATATGTGAAGACCAATCAACCTGAAGCACCTCTTGAGTAACTTGCAAAAAAACCCCTGGCTGAGCTAAGCCTACGGCTGTAACAAACAACAACTTTCAAATCCATTGGAGAAAGAACATGGGCTATTGGAAAAAGAAATAGGAAGATAATGGTCACCAACGACACGACAGCAACCAAAGCCGCATCGCCTCAAACTCTTTTTGTCAAAGTTCTCCAAGGACATTTTTTTCTACTTTGGTTACTATACTAACAAATACACCCGAGTGTTTGTTCAAACTTATATAACGTGCTTATGGCTTAAGTCGGTTTCGATGTAGAAATCTAAATAAGCCATAAGCCTGTCATATAAGGTTAAACAAACACCAACTAAGCCGATATACAAAATAACATATAAAATCGACCGAAAGATCTTTATAAAACATATATTAAGAACAAATTAAATCATTGAAAAGCATAAATTATAACATAAAATGAATGAGAAAAACTAGTTTACAGCCTGAAATCAAATCAAAACAAAATATCATTAAAACTAACTTATGATTATTAAGATAAAAAGGGTTTCGAAAGACGGCGATTATTATACCTGATGTCCACTAAGGGGGTGTTTGGATTAGCTTATTTGTAGGGCTTATGGGTGATTGTGTCTCACCCGCTGCATTTCAAATACCTTTCTCAATGCGACGGTGTGTTTGAACGTTTTGTATACGACCACTTTGACCAGATTTGAAATTTGTTAACCGATTAGACATATCTGAAGGATTAGTCGTGACCCGCGCCCTCCCATCTTGTCCGCCGGATTCAGGCAGCAGTTGTGAGCCGGAAAAGACTTATTCAGATTGATTGATTCGTCTACTGCAGCTTGAAGAAGGTCCAGGTAGATCCATTGCCATTTCTGAATAGGGTCCTGAAAAAACAACACCAACTCGACATAAAAATACCATCTCGATGAAGGAAGAATTGTAAGTGGTGTTTTTATATTCATTTTGAAACTGTTGATGTAATATTAAGAGGGTGTTTCAAGCTTAAGCTTAATACCTAAGTATTTTCAAAGGAGTTCTAAGTTTAAAGAGCACTGAATGAGAGTCCTTCAAAACATAATGAATTTGGTACAACATGAAAACAAAAACAAATAATCTGAGGATGAACTTACGTTAACACAAAAAACACAAAATATCAACAAATACCCAAATCATATTAAATACCCTAAAATTGATTGCCAAATATTATTTATATTCATAAGAAACTAAAAGATAATAAAAATTGAGAAATCCACTGTATTGATTACCTGAGACCCATATGATCGTAATTGAAGATGACTGGTTGCTGCTCTGACCATCAACTCTTGTCGCACACGCTGGCGTCTCCAAGACTCTGAACCCTATATTCAAACAACTAAAGAAAATTAGAATCAATCCTTAAAAAATATAAAAAAATAAAACTTGATCTTGATTAATTGATGAGTAACTTTATCACTAACATCAGTACATCACCGATTAAGCAACACCCAGATCACCAAAAACCTAATTAAATAACTTATCCCTAAAAAAAACACAAAAGGTGCAATAAGATGGAGTTTGATATTCGATGGGAAGAAGAAGAATCGAGAGAGAGTGGTGTATGTGATAGAAGACACCGCAATGGATCTGGGTATGTGGTGTAGGTAGATGGGTGTGATTGCGTGTTTTTTGGTGGAAGAAACACGTGTGCCAACTCGGGATATTACTCAACCCGGGTATTAATTAAATGAAAGCTCTGGTCAGTTTGCCAATAGGGGATTATAAACGGGTCAGACCATAAATGAATTTATGATACCTCGGGATGACAGTAATATAAGTATAATACTATATATTTTTAGTGGATAATTAAGAGACGAGAATAATACAAATTTTCTTGTTCGTTGATATGATGTTTCATGTTAAGTGTTTTTATTTAATTTAATATTATTTGTTGTTTTTTATCAAGAAAAAGTTTTGAAAAAATTTGTACTTTTCATTTTTTAAATATTTTAACTAAACAACAACAATGTAATGAAATACTCTCATTGCATTCTTTAGTAAACCTTTTGCATTTTTTTTCATAGGTCAATGTCATAAAATACCTTCTAACTCTCTAAATCGTCCCGACTTGACCAACGAACTAATTTTCTTCCCGACTAGACCAACGAACTTATTTGTTATGTGACAATATCACCAATATGACCGGCTACTTATCCACCTCAATTTTTTTTCCAAATATGATATACTAAGTCCACCATGGCAACTTACGTGATCCTACTTATCCCAAAATACTTTAACACATTCATCCTACTGGTTTTCCCAAACAGGTTATGCATATCATCAATCAAACCTTATAAACATCAAAAACCAAACTAAATTAATATAAACTAAAGAACATATAATCAAAACTCAAAACACACCAACACCCCAATTCACATAACTTGATTCGCACAAAACCAAAACCATAACCCCAATTCACACATTCTCTTTCAGTCATCATCTCCTGAAAACAACTAACATCATCTTCCTCACATATGGCGAGAAACGACGATTTGTCTCCCTCTTCTTTGCCAGGCGAATGGGATCGTGGCAAAATGATTGCATCAGGATCGTTCGGTGTTGTTCATTTGGGAATCAACAAATCTAATGGCTCACTTTTCGTGGTGAAATCATCTGAATCTCAAGAAGGGAATCATATACGACACACGCATTCCAATAAGCTCATCCTCTAGCCAAGTCACCGACTTACGCCTCCCACGCTCACAGCTACAAGGCGCACTTTCCAATAAGCTTGCTAACTTGCGCATGTTGCGTAGGTTAAGCCTTCAGTTCAACTCATTCTCAAGAAACTTACCACCGGAGATCTATAATCTAAACAAGCTTTTAATACTTGACCTCGCCAGAAACACAATCTCCGGCGAAGCTCCAATGAGGTTTCCGACGAGTTTACGGTATCTCGATCTATCGGTAAATATGTTATCCGGTGAAGTTGTTTCTCACATCCACCTTGGGCACAACCGTTACAGCCATCGCCTTGGGTTTTAATCACTTTATGTGTGAAACGGGCTATATTGGTGTGGGTTGGGGTTTCTTGGTTTCATTGGGATTTAATGATGATGAAGTGATAATGGATCAGTGATTTTATTTGTGTTATTGTTGTTTAGATTGAGAATGATAATGGAGTTTGACTTTGTGGTCAAAACTAAACTTATATTGTTAGATATGAGTAAAAGACTCGGTCACCCCGTATATTTATTATTTATAATAGTTCGTAGTTTAATAGTTAATCGTATGTCTTTCGGTTTTAAGTCGGGTACTAATACCCGGTATTTTGTAAAAACTATATAAGCCTCTTCCAACTTTGGAAGAGGTAAGCTAGTAATAATCATTTTCCTTTTACACATACATTTCTCTCTCTAGAAATATCTCTCTATGTGTTTCTCTCTCTAGAAACTAGCCCAATCACAAGAATCATCACCCGTGTTATGAATTAAATGATCATATAATTGGTATCAGAGCTGGTTGGATTCGTGATTGATTCGTGTGGTTAATACAAGCTCAAATTCGTTGCTTATTTTTGAAGAAAAAGCCTACGGCTCATATTTATTTTTTAGTTTGTTTGTTTGTTAAACTTGTTCTTTACTTGTTCTATCTACAAAACAGGTTAGATTGTTACCACTTAAAGTGTTACACAAGCTCCTAGTTCGATTTATAAGGTTATTAAGTTTGGTGTTCTTTGTGGAGGGTTGCTTCGTTTTTTATGATCCACGAAGAAATACATGTTATTGGAAGGTTAATCTTCATACACCATCTTAGTATTGCATGTTAGAGCTTTGATTCGTGGTTAAAAGAATAATATGGCTTGATTTTGCTTAATTCGTCCAAGTGTTCTTCGTGGAGAGTTGGTTAAAATATCTTTTTCTATCCGGCGGTTTGACGAAAGGTAGGGACAAGATCCAGAATTTTAGGAAAAAGTCAAAGGCGGTTTGATTATTATATTGGTGGCGATTTGCTTTAGTTCACGGCGGTTTGCTACTCTGTGATGGCGGTTTGACAGGTTAGACGGCGAGTTGATTATTTTATTAAGCAAAATGAACCGTTACCATGGCCAAAATTTGATATCCAAGGCGGGTTGATTATAAAATTACACGGCGGTTTGAGTTTCTCTTAGCCGGCGAGTTAACTAAGGTACACAGCGGTTTGATTTGTGTTAGCCGGCGAGTTGACAAAGTTCGCGGCGGTTTACCTGACATAATACACCGCGAGTTACTCAAGGCGGTTTGCTAAACCTCACGGCGAGTTGCCACAAATGGCAGCGGTTTGCTAAATATCATTTGGCAGCGGTTTGCTTTAAATATTGGCGGCGGTTTGAGTTTTAAATACAAGCGGCGGTTTGCTCAAATTCACGGCGGTTTGGTGTATATTTTTACGCAGCGGTTTGAAAAAAAAAATCGGTCGACACCTTTTTAGCGACACTTTTTGGCGGGAAAAATTAAGTATATTGTAATTTTTTTTCTATAGCTTTTTAAACTTATTTTTACATCAAACTTAAATTTTGGTGATAGGGTGATTTTTACTTCAAAATTTTTTTGGAACACCTTTTAGCGACACTTTTTGGCGGGAAAAATTAAGTAAAATATAATTTTTTCTATAGCCTTTTTAGCTTATTTTTACACCAAATTTAGATTTTGGTAATAGGGTAAAAAAAAATTCATAATCCAACTGCGCCAAATTCCAAACAAATCATCAAACCATAAACCAAATCCAAAACCATCAGCAAGGACTTAAACTGCATTAATCAAACAACAAACCTACCTTAACATCAAACAATTATTCATTCACGGTTATCTAGTGATTTTGTAAAATCCCGTTAAACTATTTATCGGTTTTAATCATAGACTTGTAAAATCCCGTGAACGTTAATTGCATTCATAACCAATACATCAAGATGTCTAATATGTCAGAAGATATCCAGTATGCCGGTTCCGATACCCGCCCACCAATGCTTGATAGAACAGACTTTGAATCATGGCAACAACGGATTCGTCTGTATTGTCTGGGAAAAGATAATGGAGAGAATATAATGAAATCAATTACTGAAGGTCCATTTCAAATGGGAACAATGAGAGATACCCTTACTGAAGGAGGTGAGGGTGCACTTCATCTAGGTCCAGAACGTGCTAGAGTCTTTGCCGACCTTTCAGCTGAACAAAAGGACAGGTATAAAGCTGACATTCGTGCTACGAATATCTTACTTCAAGGTATACCAAAAGACATCTACACACTCATCAACCACTTTACTGACGCCAAAGACATTTGGGACAATGTGAAGATGATTCTGGAAGGCTCTGAGTTAACAAAGGATGACCGAGAATCTCAATTATACAATGATAACGATGAATTTGAACACTTTCTGCCAAAATCAAAAGGAGAAACCATTCATGTCTCCTATGTCAGTTCAAAGCTCATTAATGACATAAGAAACATCAAATGACCATGCCTAGAATGCAACTTAACTCTAAGTTTGTGAACAACATGTTACCTGAATGGAGTAGAGTTACATAACTGAAGTAAACTTAAATCCATAGGTATGAAAGAGTCTAACTTTGATCATATGTATGCTTACTTGAAGCAGCATGAGGTACAGCTAAAAGAACAGAATGGATAAGGAGAGGTTTCAGTCAACCGACTAATGACCTCTTTGGGCACTATGGTCTAATGCATCAAATCAGAAGTATCCAACACAATCATCTGAGTCTCCACAATCCTCAAATCAACCATCACTAGTTGATAAACTTTCGGAACTGTGGACTCAGGAAGCCTTCAACCACAACTTTTGTATCGAAAGTCTAACCAACACACTTAACCCTCCCCCCCCACCAATCGACCAAATCACATCTACTTCAAAAAAACAATCCAAACTAGAACGACTTCTAACGCAAGGAACATAGCTAACGGTTCAGACGGCAGAGTTGAGTTCAAGATGGGTCCGAAAGTGAAGAATAACAATGCGAATAATCAGGGAAGACCATATTCAGAGGAACAATGTCAAAGGAAATTTTTTTTGCTGGGAATGCTGAGGTCAGACCATAGATGGCAAAGTGAATTCCATGGTCAAGCTAAAAAAACCCGTTTATGTTATACAACTGCAAAAGGAAACGGGCAACATAGCACGAGAATGTCCACAACAAGCACCTCAAGATTCAGACTACTTCAAAGGACAAATGTATGCTTATGCATGCTCATAATAGAATGGTGCAGTAATACTGGATGGAGAGCAGAATGTTGTTTATTGCAGGAGAGACAGGTTACCGAATTTGATGACGACCGTGGTGATTTTGGAAGCTCAATGTGGACCATGTCTTTGAAGCTGATCAATGCATGCATACGACTCAGATGTTGATGATGCTCCCACTACACAGACATGTTCATGGTAAATCTTTTCATCTTAGAACCAATCTACGATGAAGTCGGGCCATCATATGACTCGACATACTCCGGTTTGAGGTTACAAGAATCATGATACCTCTGTAGATCATATGGAGAGTATATCAGAAGTACACGAATCAAAAGCGATGTACAACACAACTAACGTTGTTGACCTCTGACTGACTAAACCGAGTGAAAAGTAAAGATTATTAAGTAATGACCCAGTATGTGGAAAGGACAACGAGAGAACATTGGTTGTACAAAGTAATGTATCATCTGTTCGAAAGAATGCAATGAATGTCGATTATAGAAGATTGGCATGAACAGGGTTCCAAAGTGTGTCCAGCAAATAAAGCATGTTAAAAGTTAGTAAAAAAACTCAGTGACTTCTGAACATTGCAGATATAAGGAACTCTGGTTCGGGAGGTGTAATGAACACGGGCTTAAGTTTGAATTAACAGATAAGAGAAACTGAAAGATGTAGATGAACAAATGAGAATAAATTATCTCTGACCGAAATCAAAAAGAAACTCTTTAAAAAAAAATACGAAACTTCAATTCATGCACAATTGCAACTTCGTTCAAACCCTTAATCATCATAAATATGAGGGAAGAAGCGATCATTTTGAAAAAGGATTTTAAACAAAAAGAAGACAAATTCCCTTGAAGAGTTTTTTAGACATAAAAAGCTAAAAGAAAAAAGAGTGAAGATAGATTATACCAACACAAGATCATCTGTTCAAACTGTTCACATGATATGTAAACCACAAAATCGTTTTATGATGAAAAAGAACAAGGTAGCCTAGGCTACAAAAATCCCTTAAAGTCTCACCCGTGCAAAGCAAGTTCAACCTGCCCCTCTTATAATGTCATGTATAAGTCATGTCCAATCATTCACTAAGATTAAATAACAAAAGAAGTCCTGTTGTGCATGACTCAGAGGACACTCGAGAATATGGCTGAGATAGCTAGGAAAAGAATGATAGGAGAAAATGAAAAGCCCTCCTATGTGTGGAAAATAAAGTTAGATTTGCCACCCCCCCCCTCCCTGATTACTTGGAAGGAAGAACCTTCATTGCAACCTTGCTCCACAAAGAGAATTCTTGACCCCAAGAACAGATATTTTGGTCCATCGAGATGAAATACAGGAAAAAGGCTGAGACGTCAGTTCCAAAACTACTTTCCCATTGACAGTGTATCCCACCCAATAATCCTGTCAAGTCTTGTCCCCAAAGTTCATCCAACAAAAGTCAATTGAAGAATAATCTTATATGTACTCACAAGAATTTTTAACGGAATTTTGACAAAACTTATAAAAAGAATCACCCCAACAGGTGTTACAGAAGGGGAAAGAAGTTTTTTAGCAAACAAAAAGAGTTACCCCATCACTGAAGTTATTCCATTTTTCAAAACTCTTAAAGAACACTTTGCAGGAGATTCAAACGGCCCTCTTTAAAGAATTAAAGTAATGGGGAAAGAAATTTTTTGATCAAAATGAATGACACGTGGACCAAATATTGAAGAACAAGCAAATGTGCTAAAATTGTAAAGAAAAACCTTCTCCCCATTGAAATGAGAATCTGATTGTTAATTGTTAGTCGAATCAACTGTTGTATGATGTGGAAAAATCACTTTGCTGATCTTGAAGCTGGAGTGTTCTAGAGAGTTTATAAATAAAATCAAAACATATTTCAAAACTTGAAAGGGAATACCTAAATTTGCAATTAAAGTATCAACATCTTCAAGAAAGTTTTGATAATAACAAATCACAAACATCACAGGAAGCTCCTGATTTTAACTCATTCTTTAAGATCAAGAATCTCGAACATCAGATTCAAGAAAAAGACAACGTGATTAGAGACTTGAAAGTTCTAGTCTCTAATGTGAATGACAGAAGTTGTGAACCTTATAATGCTAACGATGTCACTGATCTTCTTGAACAAAATGAACGTTTTAGAGCAGAAATAGAAAAGGTGAAGCAGCATTACAAGGAATTGTTTGAGTCTATTAAGATCACAGCGATGCTAGCATAATGAACTAATCAACTTCCTTGTTAACACACGATAAGGAACTAAGGCTCAATAACAGGCAATTTGAAAGTTGCCACAAGAATTCTGTCACACAAAAGTTCTTGCGCTCTGGCAAATGTAGGCCAATGTTTGTTAAACCCAACCCGCAACCCTTTAAGAACGAATAGGTAGTGTGCTTCAATTAACCCTATATTCAACTCATCTTAAGGAGAGTGTAGAAACAGTTAGGGAGATTGTAGAGGAAGCTAGAGTAGTTAAACCACTGGATAATGCACTTAACTATGCTTGGTCAATACACTTATGCATCTCATGAATTCTAGAAACTATGTGATTGCACATGCCCAAAAAGTTTCAAATGAAAGAGAAAACAAGGCTGCCCTCTACCCTGTAACTAGTAAAAAGCAAGTAACTTTATAAAATGTGATAAACAAGAAAAAAATAAAAAAAAAAAGAACTTCATCTAGTAACACCAGTAAACACAAAGTGCCCGCAAAAAGTACAAACAAGCATAATGACCTTTGTGATTCATTTTACAGGAGTAACACTTTCCACTGAAGCAAGCGGATCAAAGCCTAGAAGCAATACAAATAAAAAAAGTAAAATCCAGTCCTGCTGAAGAAAGTAAATAAGAAGAAAAGTAAGAAATGAACCCACCACTAGGACAAATAATCATATGGACAAAAGTGAATCAGGTTGATTCTAGCATTAAACTCTAATACGTGTTGTAATTAATACGAATTCTGAATCTGCGGGCAAAAACATGTAACAAATGTTTTTAAAACTCTGCAAGACAGTGAAATGTGTATTGTTAATATCTTAAATTCTGTGAATGCTACCCCCACCGTTAGAATTGTCTTGAATAAAGAGAAGCAGATCTGGAAACCAAAAGGCAAACTGTCTGATATCAGTATTGAACAAGAACCAAGCAGGTTTGGAAAGCAACGGGCCCAAAACTATTTGCTAATAGATGGTTTATCAATGGCGATCCACAGGAAAGAAAGTCAGCCTTAAGGAAAACTTAATTTTTGTTATCAATGGAACCACAGGAAAGAAATTTGCCATAGCGAACTGTGCCCTTTAACTAAGCTTTCTGTGTAATGTCTAACAAAAACTGCTAACCACCAGGACCCTAACAAAAATTGGGGAAAAAAAAATACACACTGAAATACCAAACTCTCCAACACCTCGACTGTATTTCAAATGCAGGTCTGTTACAGGTCATCCTTTGGAAAAATATCTGGACCTCAGCTGTTCAAAACATATGACGGTGAAATCGTTCAAAGCTCAAGAACTTTAATGGGAAAAGTTCATCGGGTCAGTCAGATTTAGGAATGATCACTTCTAGCTATCATGGGTTATGGAGATTTATGTTATTGGTGACAAGTGGTGATCTCCAGAGTATACTACTGGAGGGACTTGGACACAATCTAATCTCTGAAGGCAATCTTGTGATTCTGATCTTAGAAGTTGCCTTCAGAAAGCATTCTTGCTTTGATCGAGATATTAATTGTGGCATGCTTACTTAAAGTAGTCCGTCGCACCAATTTATACACGATATCGATTGTATGATATGATGAAGGTCTTCTCCCAATATGCTTGTAGTCCAAAACATCCAAGTCCAAATCATGGTTGTGTCCATCGTCGTTTAAACCATTTAAAACCTTCGGCACAATCCAAATTGATCATGCTCCGAAAAGATCTTGTTAGAAGTCAATTACTAAGATTGAAGTTTGAAAAAGATCATCTTTTGCTCACCTGTCAACTTGGAAAAACGCAAGAGAGTTCTCCCACAAAACCAAAATCCTGAAAAACAAATATAGAAGTTCTTCCTAACCCTTCACAAGGAACGATGGTCCAATAAGAGTCCAGAGTATTAATGGGAAGAAATACATTTTAGTCATCGTGGATGACTATTCAAGATTCACATGGGTAAAGTTTTTGAGATCTACTTTCTTAAGCAAATACATGTTGGTCTCAACAAAACAGTCAGATACATCCGAACAGATAATGGAACTGAATTCGTCAACCAAGTTATGTCTAAATACTATGAAGGTGTGGGCATATTTCATCAAAAGTTTGTTCCGAGAACTCCTCAACAAAACGGCGTTATCGAAAGACGAAATCGTACACTTGTGGAAGCAGCACGTACAATGCTGATATTCTCAAAAGCACCGATGTTTCTATAGGCAGAGCTGTAGGCTACTGCTTGTACAACCCGAACCGATCCCTAATTCATACTCCTCACACAAAACCCCTTAAGAGCTTGTACATGAAAAAAGCCTGATCTACATTTCACTGAGTATTTAGTGCTCTGTGTATATCCTAACAAATGATAGCGAAGATCTAGGAAAAATTTCAAGCCAAAGCTGACAGTGGGAATTTTCGTTTGGGTATCTCCTAGCAGAAGTGCTAAGAATCACAAACAAGAGAACTCGTCGATTAATGGAAACAATTCGACGTACACATCGATGAAATGCAGCATCAACAATGGCTCCTTACGCATCATTCAGACCCGAGCCTCATGATGACCCTGGACAACTCAATTCCAGGGCTCATCCCCATCTCTTGTCCCTGCAACTACATACATTCCACCACCATATAAAAGATCTGGATATTTTAATTCCAACCCAATGTTCGATAAATACTTTGATCACATTCTACAGATAGTGAACCAGTACCTACGGCTACTGTTGTTAACGCTTCAATTGTTTCTACAAATACATCTGTTTCTACAATGATTGCTCAAGATGCACCTTCTACAAGTCATTCACTGTCATCCTCACAAGTGCATCCTCCAGTCTTTCCTCAAGGTGTTGCAGCTGGAACCAACATCGAAGGACGACCTCAATTACTCAAGCAGACTTCATCCTTAGTAAAACCCTGTTGCCTGAGAACCTAGTTCTTGCACAGCTCAACATCAGGGGATGTTAGAGTTAGCTGAACCCAACCAAGTGCATCATCCACCAGATCATCCTCAAAAAAATGGACCAAGGATCACCCTATTGAAATATCGTTTGGTAATCCTTCTCGTTAGGGGGGGGGCACCGGTATCCACCAGAACACAGTTTTAGCTTCCGATGCTTTGTGGTGCGTTACCATACGTACTTGTCCAAAAGTCGAATCAAAGAACTTCAAAATGGCCCGTGACTGAATGATAACTGGTATGAAAGCTTATGTCAAGACGCAAATTCACGATATGTTGAAATCACTTTAAGTCTCGATATTGTGAACTAGTTACCAGATACAACGCCCAGTCAAAACATGTAATGGTTATTGGTGTCCAAGTGGATTTATAAAGTCAAGCTTGATGAGTAAGGTGAATGTTTCTTGAAAAGAACAAAGCTTGGTTATTAGCAAAGGGAGATAGCGTCCAAGAGGAGGGAAGTGTGATTTTGAAGAATCGTTTGCACACCAGTTGCACAATAGAGGCCAATCAGAATAGTTCCATTGCCAAATGCCCAACAACAAATATGTATCATCAACCAGATGAAGGTCAAAAACTTCTATTATCTGAATGGTGGTCTTGAAGAAGAAGTCTTTTCATCAACCAGAAGGAATTTGAAGTGACCCGATAATCTACACCTGAATATCGTCAGAAGAAAGGATCTTTAATGGGCATAAACAGGCACCAAGGGCGTGTATGACACAATATCAAAGTTCCTTTTTAGCCAACAAATTCTTCAAGGTGCCGTGATCCAACACTATTCACAAAGACGCAAATCAGCAAACATATGTCTACTTGTTCAATATAACGTAGATTACATCCATTTTTGCCTCAACGCAGATCAATAATGTGTTCACATATTTTCCAAGAAAATTGAGCTCCGAATTTCAGAGTGTCAATGAAAGGGATAAATGTCGTTTTTCTTAGACTACAAGTTTCTCAAGTCCTAAGAGGCATCTTTATTAACCACAAAGCAAAATATGCTCACGAAACCTTAAAGAAATAATGGAATGGCTCTCTTTGAACCCTGTTGAATACACCAATGTTGATCGAATGAAACTGGACATGACTCATGGGGATTCCAGTTGACCAAAACTCTTCCAGAGGAATTAGTTGGGCTCCCTAATGTACCTTACAGCCATAGAACCAGACCTTGTATTCTTGTGTGCATGTGTGCTCAATATCAGAGGCTTAAGCTACCAAAAAGCACCTAGAAGCAATCCAACCGTATCTTCGTACCTAAAAGAACCATTAACATGGTCCAATTTGTATCCGAAGGACAATGCTATGTCACTAACAGCTTATGCAGATGCGGATCAATCGGATGTATCCGGATTCTGAGAAGAAGTACGTCGAGAAGTGCTCATTCTTGGAGAAGATTTGGTTAGCCTGGTCATCAAGGTAGCAAAGAAGCACGCCATCTCGAACAACAGAGGCGGAATACATTGCAATGTCTGGATGCTGTGCCTCAAATCCTTTGTGATGAGATCTCAGCTAAAAGACAACGCTTTCTGTTTCAATAAGATTCCTCCTGTACTATGATACAAAACCAAAAGTGCCATTGCACTAAGCTGCAATAATGACTCAGCACTCACGATCCTAAGCACATCGACATACGACAACCATTTCAATCGAGAGCAAGTGGAAAATGAGGAGTGGTTGAACTCATACTTCGTTGGAAACAACGCTAACAACTGTGCAGATATCCTCCACAAAAGCTTTACCAAGAGAGCGTTTCGAATTTCTAACTACTCCCACGACTTGGGATGAAAGATTAAACCCCTGAAACCCTCAAACGCCTTCAAGAAGAAGAGATGAGTAAATGAAGTAGTATCTCTTGTATCCTTTGTACATAAGTACATTAAAAATAGACTTGGTAAATATTCTAAGTCATTTGGAATTACAAAATGGTTTCAATTACTTCTCAAATTGCAACCCATGTTACCTCATTTGAAAGGAAAGCTATGTCGTCTGAAATACAACTGTTCTAACAACGGATAATTAATTATTTACTGCGGGCATGGAATACTTATATCCCATGAAATTTGGGATTAGTGGTAACGTTTCAGTTATTTTTGTCTAATTCCGGAAGAGAAGTCTCCCGATTGATACCAAATAATTTTTCTTAATTGATTCTTCAAAATTATTTATGTTAACCACGGTGGTAAAAGTGTTATTTGAAAATCAATCCGGACAATTTGACACTCAATCAATGACTACAGCTCTTTCAATAGAAAACGGGTCATCGATTGAGGGGGAGAGTGTTGTTTAAAGTTAAATGTCTGAGTGCCGATTGGGAAAGTGCAAACCGGGTCTTGGAGAGACAAAAAGCTAAGGAAACCAAATCTTCAGAGCTCTCACTACTGCATCACTGATGTTCCCTTACGTAACAGAGATAACTGATACCACCAACATCAACACTTCCACCGAACCACCACCTCCACTACAAAAAAACCTAACAGGCATCATACGAGATATTTAGGAGAAAGTAAAGATAGAAATCTTCGAAATGCAACATTAGTGGAAGACTCAAAGATATTGGCCTACCAACTAATCAAGAGAAGTGAATGATTAAGATCAAATCAACGGTAATGCAATATACATCCTTGTACATACTAAGTTGTATGGAATTTGATTTATAAGTGTCATAGTAAGAATCTATTCATGGTAGTTTTTTCATTTTAAGTTTAACGAAAAAATCTTTTCAAAATTATCATATGTTAACACTAACACATAACCCCAATGATTTAGGAGGTGAGCATTAAAGAGTATCCAAACACAGCTTGTACTAAAATATGATCATACATCTAAGGTTCTCAAGGTGAATTCTCCCCACCCCATGTGCTAAACATTTTGCCTGAATACCGTGAATGGCACATGTGAAGGGGAGCTTTTCTGAAACGCAAAAAAACAATCGGTACTAAACACATTGATAGTTATATCATAAGTAACTGATTGAGTTTCTTCAAACAGTGATTATATGGCAAGAGGTGAACTGTACAAAAGACACATGACCAAGGTATTTACTTTTATCGAAGTTAAAAAGATGGAAGGTATAGGTAACTCGTGTCCTCAATGATCCTTCCAGAACCGGAGGGATCTACCCAGGGACAATGCACTAGTTAATACGGAAGTCCTATAGTATGATTAAAAGGAGTAAAATGTGAGAACAATAGAATAGTGCCGTACTTGTGAGAAAGGATCTAGCACTGGAATATTACCCAACAAGGTTGCTAGTCATGAGTCTCGGTAAGCATCTGAAGGGGTTTGAATCGAATGAAAAAGAATTGTACGGATAAAGGGGTGTAAAAGAACGAAATCCCATCCATACTCCTTAGCATAAGAAACCGGTTCAATACATATGGCTGTTCATAATCACAAGTTGATTGCTGACATTGAAAACACATCATGGACCCTATGATGCAATGTGCACAACCCTATCCCAGCCATTCGAATATACTCGCCATTGGGAAAAGAAAACTTGTCTCATTTTGTCACGAGACGAACTGCAATACTGACTGTCTCGACTCACTCCGAGTAATTTCGGGAGTGAGTAATGAAGATAGACTGTAATGGTGGGTATGTAGTGATGGCGGGGGGATCGAAAAAAAGTATCCGGTAGGATAAAATTGAAAAGGTGGCCAGTCAGCCTCCAGCCTTCGATCACTAATTAGAGCGAAACACACAGCGTTTCGAGTGCTAAGCCAAGAATCATCAATTAATCTCTAGGCGACAAGCGAGAGAGATCCAATTAATCTAGTCTTTCACACACTGTGGAAAAAGGGTTATCTTAAGATCCTACGCATTACCCTTGTGCGAGCGTTGCCAGAACATCAGAGTGATACAAAAGAGTACAATGCACGGGAATGAAGATGGAGGTGGAAAAGGGGGGCGCTGGGGGGGGGGGGCGTACAAGACACACACCTCAACCAAGCTCTAGGTAGTGCGCATGTAGCGCGAGACTATGAATAGGTCAAACTTGAGTGAGCGCGTTCTGCGAAAAAGCGATGTGCGATTCTACGATGGCGATCAACACACATGTTTCCATCATAAGAATTGTCGGTTAGTGAACAGTTTTGAAAACCAATCACAACTTCGAAGTGTTACAAAATATTTTCATGATTATACCACTTAGACTGATTTTTTTCCAATCAGTTGTTCTCTTATTTGCTAATATTTATTCTATTACGGAGGAACATTTAAAATGGTAGATGAGATACCCAGTTCCAGAGCGCGAGTGTCAAGAGTAATAATCGAATGCTCATCAGACACGACCTACACTTTTTATGAAGTTTTATGAAAGATCTCAATAAAGGTGTCTCTCTCATCTAATCCTGCAAACCTTAACATCATATTCTCATCACAAGTGCAGCGCGAGATGGCAATAGCGCGCGAGAGACTAGGTCGAGGGAGTGAGGAGATTAAGTTTTGGCGATGAAATCTCAAGAAAGCTCATGATCAAAATCAAAACAAGTCAAATTTGAACAAGCTCAATTGTTATCTAAAGGATCGCTACAACTGTGCTCGGTACTGGAGATGTAGCAAAGAATCAAAAGAACAGCAAGCTGTAAGGCGAGCGTTTAGAGCGAGCGTTGTTTTTCAGAAGAGATGACCTCCCTTAGGTGTGAGATTGTAAGATATTGAGGGGGGAGGGGGGGGGGCGGCGGCGGGGCGGGGGGTCGGGCTCGTGACGCGCTCCCGAATATTTATTGATTCTAATAGTCGTAGTTTAACACAGTTTAATCGTATGTCTTTGGGGTCGGTTTTAAGTCGGTACTAATACACGGTATTGTTTGGTATAAGGGGGGGAGAGGCGGTAGTAAAAGCCTCTTCCCACTTTGAGAAGAGTAAGGGCTAGTAATATCATTTCCTTGTTACACAACATTTCTTCTCTCTAGAAATATCTCGCTATGTTTTCTCGATCTCTAAAAAGAAACTAGCCCAATCACAGGAGGAATCAGCACCCGTGTTTAATGAATTAAAACGACCTGCGCATATATACACAGTGGGCCTGTTCATTGACTTTACATTATATAAACATAAAACTAAAAAAAATTCACGTGTAAGAAAACTGCCAACGAGGTTAGTAAAAATTTATCATATTGGTGTTATCGGTACAATTTTTGCAAGTGGGTTGGTGTAGACGGGACGAAACAATAGTCGTATAGGTCAAGTCGGGACGAATTTAATGATTCTGTGTAGGTCTCTTTTGATGACTTTTTTCATTCCTTTACTTGAACCCAGTGCACCCTGAATCACATTTATTTTTATTATAAAAAATAGACATGTGCCTAAAAAAAAAAAAAAGAACCCACATCCCTACCCAGCTCCGCACCACCCCTCGCCACACCAGCCGACGCACTGCAACCGCGAAACCCCCAAACACCATACAGCAGAGGCTCAAACGACATGCGTAATATCTCCTTAGCGAGGCAATCACTTACACAACTTTTGAACATCCAACAATAGCCATAATGATATAAGTAACCTCCTTTAAAACATCGAGCGAGTGAGCGCGCGCGCACACCGGTTTTATTGGCTTTTGGTAGTTATTTCATTTAGTTATTTATAATTTTGGAGGCGAGGGGCGGGAGAGAGAGATAAAACTGTGACACGGACAAATACGTGCGGCGCGGCGCGCGGGCGCGCGTTATCAAGTTAAACAGACCAAATATTAACCAGAGCAAAAATTAACGAAGCGATCACTAATTAAAAAAATGCTTTGCATTGTAAAAAAAAGATAACCAATAGAGGGAATCTTTGGGGGGTACGATTTGTAATTACTTTTTGACAGGCGCAAAAGTACCGAAAGTAGCACCCTCTGAAATAATAATGCGAGTACCATTATTCATACAACATAAAGTCCCACTAACATCAATGATACCACCAAGTTGGTATTTAATACCACCAACTACTTTTTGGGCAAAACGTTTTACCCGGCAAATATTTAATACCACCGAGGCACCGACTACTAACACGGCCTATATAACGTTCCCTTCTTTAGACAAAGATATGCTCACACACAAAATGAGCTATGCTACAAAAAGAACAAACGAGCTTCACAATTAGCGGTGCGGAGAGAGGTTTTGGCAGAGGGGATATTTTTTGTTGGCGATATCTAATGAGGTTTAGAGGAATTGGACACATTAAGGAATTGGTAATGTTAAAAATTGAATGTTAATGAATTGGAATCTGAAGGAAAATTGGAATTAGAAACTATCGCGTGTTTGGTTGGAAAAAATGAAATTGAAAAAACAAATTATATAATTATATTAATATATTAAATAAATTAAAAAAATAAAAATAAATATATTAATAAATTTTTTTAAAAAAATATAATTTTTGAATAAATTAAATAGATAATAATAAATAATAAATAATAAACAATAATAGAATAATTTTTAAATATATAATTAAATATAATTTTTAAATAAATAAATAAATTAATAATAATAATATATTTTTAAATATATAATTAAATATAATTTTTAAATAAATAAATAAATATAATTTTAAATAAATTAAATAAATAATATAACTTGTTTAAAAAATAAATAGATAATAATAAATAAATAATAAATAAATAATAATAATATATTTTTAAATATATAATTAAATATAATTTTTAAATAAATAAATAATAATAATATATTTTTAAATATATAATTAAATATAATTTTTAAATAAATAAATAAATAATATAATTTTAAAATAAATAAATAAATATAATTTTAAAAAATATATAAATAAAAATTAATAATAATAATAATAAAATAATACAAAATAATAATAAATAATAATTAAAAAATAATGATAAAGTAAAATAAAAATTATATTTTTGATGATAAAAAATATCAAATTTCTATGTGAATGAAAAACATTCCCTCCATTTTTAGGATGGAATGTAAATTCCACACAAAGGAATTTGAGGTATTTCATTACATTAATTCCGCCAACCAAACACACTATGAAATTGGAATCAGATTTTGAATTCAAACATTCTGCCAACCAAACACGTTATGGAATTGGAATCAGATTCCAATTCCATCAGAATCCTGAAGATTCCGCGAACCAAACGCACCCTTAGTGATGTTTCCTTTTTTAGCATTTGGTCACATTAGTCCCTTTGTGCAACTATCTAACAAGTTATCCTCGTATCCTGGTATCAAGATTTCTTTCTTAGCTTCTTCTGCTAGTGTCGACCGTGTCAAAACCATGCTCAACCCTACAACAACCACGCAAGTCCTCCCTTTAACTTTACCGCGTGTTGAAGGACTCCCACAAGGGGTTGAGAACACGGCTGATACCTCACCAGCAACCGTTGAACTCCTTAAAGTTGCATTAGACCTCATGCAGCCACAAATCAAGGCTTTACTAATAGACCTTAAACCAGATTTATAAAAAAATACGAAAAAACCGAAACCCGGCCGGGTCTCATGACCCGGGTTGACCCGGGTCACTCCAAACTCGGTCAAACCCGACGGGTCAAACTGGGTTTCGAAAATATGAAACCCGGTTTAATTTGACCCGTTTTTTCGGCCGGAACCGGTTCAACCGGTTGACCCGGCCGGGTCGAACCGGGTTTCAAAACACTGGCATTAATCATTCATTTATATTATTTTGAAAAAGTTAATATTGGTCCCCATTCTTTTCTAAAGTAATAATGGCTCCATTATTAACCCACTTTATCAGACATGACTATTTTTTTTTTTTCTTTTTCAAATTGATGTACAGTATAATATTATTAGGAAATCTCTAATGAATGTAAGCATATATGCATTATTTGGGTGTAAAAAATAAGTATATACTTCCACCAAATTGAATAACAGATTTTTCATGTATGTTGACAATTTTATGATAAATTAGCTATATAGTTTTCCGGCACATCTTTTATGAATCCAGGTATCATCACTCTCAAAACTTTTGAAGCACAAGATTTCATGTACATCTTCAAGAGTTTTCATGGCACTCCAAGTGTATTCGACCGTTTAATGAAATGTTATAATGGATGCAATGCTATACTCATCAAGTCATGTAAAGAAATGGAAGGAACTTACATCGATTATGTCAGCAACCAGCTTAAAAGGCCAGTACTTTTAATCGGTCCAGTGGTCCCTGAACCACATACCGGCGAACTAGATAAGAAATGGGCTAACTGGTTAAGTCAATTCGGATCCAAATCTGTCATATATTGTTCTTTTGGGAGTGAAACTTTTCTGACAGACGATCAAATAAAAGAATTAGCTCTAGGGTTGGAACTCACCGGTCTTCCTTTTTTTCTAGTCTTGAATTTTCCTGCTAACGTTGATAGCTCGACTGAATTGGATCGAACACTACCTCATGGGTTTCTGGAAAGAGTGAAGGATATAGGGGTTGTGCATTCAGGGTGGGTGCAACAACGACACATTCTAGCACACGAAAACGTGGGCTGTTATGTTGGTCATGCTGGTTTCAGTTCGGTTATAGAAGGTCTGGTGAATGATTGTCAGCTAGTGATGTTGCCATTGAAGGGTGATCAGTTATTGAACTCTAAACTGATGGCGATGGAATGGAAGGTTGGGGTGGAAGTAAATAGGAGAGATGAAGATGGCCATTTTGGGAAAGAGGATGTTTTTGAAGCTGTGAAGAGTGTTATGTATGAAGTTGATAAAGAACCAGCAAAATCAGTAAGAGAAAATCACAAAAAATGGAAGGAGTTTATGCAAAACAATGAGATGCAAAGTAAGTATATCACAGATTTGATAGAGAAGTTGCAGTCTCTTACGCATAAGACCATCATCTATTAGTGTGATACTCTGGAGATCTTGCGCTTCCTAAGTGTGTGTAGTGCTGTGACTGCAGTTTAGTGTTTTTAATAATGAAGGGAAAACTGCAACAAATATGTAATGTACTGTTCATTTTTTTGCGGTTGTGCCCATATATGCAACACTTTTTTCCATTTAATCACCCATATAGCATACTTTCGTTATTAATGGGGAGTGTGTTTCACTAAATGGCTAAAAAGATATGCTATTTATACTGGTAAAAAGTGTGTATGGTACCTGCATTTCTTGCAGTTTGTCTTATGAGGGTGTTTGATAATGGGTTTAAATAGTGACGTGGTTTGGAATAATCAATTTGTGTTTTGTTTTTTCAAAGTTGTGATAATAGTTGGTTTACTATTTGGAAAAAAATTGATCCTTATTAGATAGATATTACATGAAAATGAGCCGAATGTAATTACATAGTCAGAAATTCCGAATTAGTTAGTTGCAGACTTGCAGCTACTTCCAAATTTATAATCCAATTTTGACTATATTACTCTAAACAATAAGAAAACCAAAATTAGTTTCACTATACCCATACACTAGAAACTGATTATCTACGACTAGAAACCCAATAAATAGGCGACCACTTTCGAAACCCAATGCCAAACACCCGCCTATAATGAATGCAGAACTACAATGTCTATTCAGGGTATACCTTAAAACATGTGGCACCATAGTCCATACCTTAATCCAACTAGATTATTGGTCTCTTGATGGTTTACTTTTTCAACAACTTCTAGAAGCTTGAGGCATCCATTAGGAAGTCAAACCATCCATATTATAAGCATTCGTTCGCGTTCTTAAGTTTACCTTCCCTGTATAACCCGTCAATCAATTTTGTAACACTATGAACATTCGGTTCATCCGTTTTTCACCATCTCATCAGGTAAACCAATTCGCAAACCGCTTCTATGTCCATGTACTCGGCCTGCATCCATTTACAACCATTTCTTCCTTTAATCCATACGCTTGAGTCACTATGTCTATTCACATAACCAATTAATCAAAATCGTGAAAGCCAGCTGATATACACCACAGCCGAATTGGAAAGCGTCTTGATGATGACCAATCATCCTACAGTAAAACTAGACCAAGGAATTCAAAATACAAACATCTATATCAAACCAATATTTCACAACTTGCAAAAATCCCACATTTCTGCAGCTCGTAAACACATCATTCAACGCACTCCAGTAAACTGATAAACCTATTTGCAACTTACTTGAACACATCATAAGAGTACTGTAACAATACTACCCAATCTTAAACCCATGTCCCCTCATCTCATCAATAATACCAATTATCTTATTTTGAAACCCGCATTTACAAAACAAAAATCTGTAAGAAAAATAACATTCAAACATACATTAATTAATTTTATATGAAATTTATCATCATAAATGATTCAACCCTTTTTAGATACAATCTAATATATCCAGCTCCGAAAGTTCGCACGAATGCAGCTCCGAAAAAAAAAGAAACAATCTAATATTTTTAAGAAAGCTATTATATTTAAGGGGATAACTTGCCTACAATTTATGTAGCCAATTGGCTACAATCCCCACTAAAAATACACAAGAAATTATCTAGGGACCCGCAAACAAGATTCAGGGACCCGCAAACAGTACTGAGGGACCATTTCTATAGCACAAAATTGTAGTCAATTAGCTACAATAAATTGTAGCTAATATTTCCCCTATATTTAAACTGATTTTGATTTACATAATGACTCAAACAATACACAAAATCCTCTTCCATTATTTCATATGTCCAAAAAAAACAGTAACTCAAACAGTAGACAAAGAAATACGTTAAGAAGACTAATTAGCTCTTCTCTGTTTAAAATAATATCAACTAGAGTAATAATCATATTTAATTCAATACACTAAGTCATCAAGTTTTCCATGTTTGTCCAATCAAATGACTCAAATTGAAAATCATTTGTTTGAATTTAAGAAGATTTAGTAAGATTTTCTGTGACGTTCTTTCAATAATTAATCATAGCATTCCTTAACATCAATCACATGAAAACATGAAATTTCAAGGTTAATATAGTATACACTCTTTAATATAGTATACTCTTTATTATAAAAAAATAAAAACCTCCCATTTTTTTCTTAGTTTTTTAAATAATTAGAAAATGTTTGGTTAAGATTACTACTCTTATAAATGGGGCATGCGACACCATGAAGACATCATAGAAAAGATGTCTATGAATGGAACAGATAAAGAGCTTCACCTGGTGATGTTCCCTTTCTTTGCCCTTGGTCACATTAGTCCTTTTGTGCAACTATCTAACAAGTTATCCTCCTATCCTGGTATCAAGATTTCTTTCTTAGCTGCTTCTGCCAATGTTGACCGTATCAAAACCATGCTTAACCCCATCACCACCACCCAAATCATCCCTCTAACCCTACCACGTGTAGACGGCCTCCCTAAGGGGGTGGAGTGCACTGCTGACACCTCACCAGCCGGTGCTGAACTCCTCAAAGTCGCATTAGACCTCATGCAACCACAAATCAAGACTTTACTAACACAACTCAAACCTGATTTTGTGTTCTTTGACTTTGCTCAATGGTGGCTGCCACATATGGCATGTGAGCTTGGCATCAAAACCATTTGTTTCTCTGTTTTTATGACGATTGTCACCTCGTTTCTAATCGTTCCCTCGAGGCTTAGTCACAATGCATCACAAACTTTAGAAGAGATTAAGAAACCTCCACCTGGGTTCCCAAAAACCATCAACCTAAAAAACTTTGAAGCTCAAGATTATATGTACATGTTCAAAAGTTTCCATGGTACTCCAAGTGCATTAGACCGCTTCATCACATGTTTGGATGGCTGCAATGCTATACTTGTTAAGTCATGCATAGAAATGGAAGGACCCTATATAGATTACTTTAGCAAGCAGTTCAAAAAACCAGTTCTTCAAATTGGTCCAGTGGTTCCTGAGCCACATACAGGCCAGCTTGAAGACACATTGGCGAACTGGTTGAACCACTTCCCAACCAAATCCGTGATATACTGTTCTTTTGGGAGTGAGACTTTTCTGACAGATGATCAGATCAAAGAATTAGCTTTAGGATTGGAACTCACAGGTCTTCCTTTTTTCCTAGTTCTAAATTTTCCAACAAACCTCAAGAGCTCAGAGAAGCTAGAAAGGACACTGCCACAAGGATTTCTAGAAAGAGTCAAGGATAGAGGCATTGTACACTCAGGGTGGGTACAGCAGCGACACATCCTGGCACACGAAAGTGTGGGGTGCTACCTGTCCCATGCTGGTTTCAGCTCGGTTATAGAAGGTCTGGTGAATGACTGTCAACTGGTGATGCTGCCATTAAAGGGTGACCAGTTCATTAATTCTAAACTGATAGAGTTGGAGTGGAGGGTTGGAATGGAAGTGTATAGAAGAGATGAAGATGGGTATTTCGGGAAAGACGATGTTTTTGAGGCTGTGAAAAGTGTTATGATGGAGACCGAAAAAGAACCAGCAAAATCGATAAGAGAAAACCACAAGAAATGGAAAGAGTTCCTGCAGAATAATGAGATACAGAACAACTATATAGCAGATTTGGTTGAGAACTTGCGGGCTCTTTGACAAGACAACAACATGTAGTAAGATGTACTACCATCTAAAATACATCCCCATGCTTTTAGATTATGTTAAATATGCATATAGCTAATAATGAATGCATAAAGGTCTTTGAATGCATCTCATGCTTTGTAGGTGTGAAGTGCTTGTAAATGTTGTTAATCTTATACTTCTAGTGAAAGTCAAACTACAAGAAAATGCAATCACCAAACTGCTATTTACTTTTTACCCGACTTACTATGTTGACCATTTAGTGAAGCATACAAGTCATTTCTAACCAAAGTAGGAAGTTTTAACTATTAACGATGCATACTTGCCATTTTACCAATATTGCAACAAAATTGCATACTTTGGTAATAGATGGAAAGTAGGTTGCAGTAAATGGTTAAAAAGATACATTGAATATGATGACGAAATTAAATAGTATTATTACATTTCTTGCGGTTTCCGTAACCATAATACGCATAACCAGGTGTTACAAAGTAATGAGCGTGTAGATGTGCGTTGCCATCTGGAGTTGTGATGATGGTTGTTTCACTGTTTTGCCAAATTCTGATTATTTAAGGATTACATCATTAATAACTTGTTAAGACTACTTCTAAACTATTTATCCAAAACTGACTATTTGACCCTAAACATTAAAATAACCAGAATCAGTTTGACTGTACCTAAACACCGGAAGTACCTGCGACTTAAAAGACAGTAACTAGATAATCACTTTCAATACTGAATGCCAAACACCCATCTCCGAAAACGTAAAACTACAATGTCTATTCACACTATACATTAGAACAGATGGCATACATAGTTGATAGTTACATACCTCAATCTAGCTAGATTATTGGTCTCTCTTGCTGGTTCAATCCTTCGACAACTTTAAGAAGCTCAAGGCATTCATCATGTTCATTAAAACTCATCAAGGATTCCATGTATGCTATCACCCCGTCTATATCCTCAATGCCAGCTTTGCACAAAAGATCAATTAACAAATCTTGCAGTTCATGAATCTTTCCTTCCATTTGAAGACCTTGAACTATAGAACAGTACGATGCAAAAGATGGCATAATGCCATGATCAAACATCTGTTTCATCCACTTTACACAATCATCATACCTCCCTACCCTACATAAATATTCCACGATCTGAGAACACATGGAGACGTCCGGAAAATAGCCATTTTTCACCATCTCTTGAACCAATTCATCGCATTCAAGTATCCGTCCCACTTTATACAGCCCCATAATCCAAAAACTATAAATATCTGAATCCCGAACACCATGTTTCTTGGCTTTCTGTAGAAACTCAGCAAAATGGGTAGCTCCAGTATCTTTAAACACAGTCAATGAACCACTGGTTACACTTTTAGAGAGAATTAATCCTTCAAGCAATGCAGAAAGTGTTTCAAAGTTTGGTTGACACTTGTAAATTACCATATCATTCAAGATATCAAAGACACGTTCCAAATCACCATCTATAACATAAGCTCTAATTAATATAGTATACGTAATTACATTTGGAGTTACACCCATATTGTACATGGTCTGAAGAAGCTTCACCGCTTCTTCCAATTTTCCCATCTGACAGAATCCGTCAATCAAAACCGAAAATGTGTAAACATTGGGAGGGCAATTACAACGCTTCATCAATTCAAACACTTCTAAAGAGCGTTTAGTGTTACCTGTTTGGCAAAACCCGTCAATCAAAATTGTGTAAGTCACTACAAAAGGAGTTACACCGTGCTTCAACATCTTCCCTAACATTGCATTTTCTTGACCCAATTTCTTATCTTTAATAAAAGCATCAATCAGTGAGTTGAGGATCTGAGGACCCGTCAAAGTAAAATTTTTTGACCTGATTATTGTATCAAGAACCCTAATCGCATTTCCTATTTTACCATCCTTACAATACCCGTCAATAAGAGCAGTAAACGTCACTTCATCCGGCTCTATTCCCTTCTTCATCATTACACCCAATAGCCCATTTGCTTGATACAGTTTTCCTTCTTTGGAAAGCCGATCAATGAGCATAGTATAAGCAAATCCGTCAGATTCGAGATTAAGCAAGTTGATTGACTTTAATATTCTACAAGCCATATCGATTTGACCTTCTCTACAAAACCCATCAACTAAAATGTTATAAGTTAGTCTCTCGGGCCGCAAACCATTGTCTATTACCTTTCTCAACAATGTCATGGCTTTATAAGGCTTACCAATTCTACACAAACCTTCCATAAGTTCATTATACGTCCGAATATTCGGCCTACTATTTCTTTTCTCCATCAAGGCCAAAAGCTCAAAAGCAGAGACAACCCTTCCTTCTTTACAATAACCGTTAATCAAAGCATTAAACGTAACCGTACCAGGAGTCAACCCATCTTTCACCATTTTCCTAAACATCCCGTTCGCCTCATCAATCTTACCTTCTTTACACAACCCATCAATCAATATCGTAAAAGTATGCACATTCGGCTCACACCCCTTTTTCACCATCTCATCAACCAAACACAATGCCTTATCAATCAACCCCACATCACAAACCGCTTTAATCAAAACACTGTAAGTCCTCGTAGTTGGCCTACACCCATACACTCCCATCTCTTCCTTCAACCTAAACGCCTCACTCACCATACCCTTTTCACACAACCCATGTATCAAAACCGTAAAAGTCACCTCATTCACACCACACTCATCTCTCTCGCACATTACATCAAACACTCTCCACGCCTCATTCACCCTACCAATCCTACAATACCCCAAAACCAACGAACTCGCTACATAAACATCCACACCAAACCCGTATTTCACCATACGCGTAACAAACATCTCCCCTTCCCTCACACACCCATCCTTACACAACGCGTTAACCACCGTCCTATAATCAACCACACCCAAAACAAACCCATCCTTAACCATCTTTTCATAAACCTTAAAAACCACTAAACCCATATTTCTAACCTTACTCAAACACACCAACAAAGCACTATAACACGGGTAACTCACCTTAAACGAGTAGTGATCTACCAAGTCCTGAACAAACTTAACAACCTTAAACCCATCGTTTACTGTCTCGAAACAATGGTGTTTAAGGAAAGTGATGAGACAGTTATGTAGTATTGTGTATGAGTTAGTGTTTAGGATTAGTTTAAGTAAAGTGAGTTTGTGGTTAATGTGGTGGCAGTAAGTGGAGTGATGTGTGATGAATGTGTGCAGAGAGTGGTGTTGTGGGAGTGAAGGGTGATGACGTGGCATGCTGAATCTGGGCTTATGTGGGAGGTTAGTTGTTTGAGGAGTGGGTTTTGTGTGAAGTTTTTTGGGGTTTTTAAGAGGGATGTGATTTGGGTGATGGTGTTATTTGTGGAGTGGGATATATGTGGAAGTGTGCGGTGGGGGAGGGTGGTGAGTGTGAGTTTGCGGAGTTTGGTTGAGGACGTCAACATGCATTTGGATGGGTGGAGAAGAAAAGAGAAGCAGGCGGCTGGTTTGGTTGGGTGATTTTTATGGGAGGTGTAGCGAAATTGGCGGGAACGGCCTTTTTTTCAAAAGGTGAATTATATTTATTAAACATCAACATGATACAAAGGATTACAAAGAAGTCCTAACCAAAATATACTAGAGAGGATATCTAATACAATGACATTGATCTCTGATCAATACAACAAAAACTTCTCAGACATAATAGAGACCTATGACAGCCTCCACCATACTTGAAATAGGTCTTCCACAAACACCTTTTTAGCACCACACCATGCATTCTTGACTACATTTCTTTCCCAGACCTCCTACCAATCACTCAACCAACATCCACAGTGATTAATAGAGGGCCTAAAAAGGCATCATCAAGCAATGCATAGCACCCATTCACACTAGGAGAAGGGCTCTGCCTTACCAGCTACATTTCCAAACCATTACCAATCAACCCATTACAGCTGAACCAAATGGGTCAAAAAGCAAGAGGGGATGGCATCACTGGAAAGGGAACACCCACCCTCTCTTAGAACCTACCTTACCTACTGTGCCAGTGTAATTAATGAAAATACACTACCCTCCT
>BQNB010049372.1:0-42066 GCA_026074375.1 Tanacetum coccineum
TGATGATTTGTGTTTGAATGTCACAAGGAATGATTGGGCACTAAAACTGATAAAAATAAGCAAAAGCACATAAAAATAAACAAAGAACATAAGCTAGAACAAGAATAAAAGCTAGAATTGGGAAAAATACTTAAAACTTTTACACTAAAACACAAGTAAGCTAATCTAAATCTAAATAGGCAAATTAAGCATGCAATTAAGCTAAATTACACAAGAGAAACACAACAGTACTAACAACAGTACTAACTACCAGTACTAACTTGGAGTTAGTACTGCTAGTTATAAGTTAGTACTGTTAGCTAAAGGTTAGTACTGCTAGTGTTAGTTAGTACTGCTACCTTTGAAATCCAAGAAAATGAACTAGCAGTACTAACTTGGAGTTAGTACTGGTAGTGTTAAGTTAATTCTGTTCCAAAAGTTAACTAGCAGAACTAACTTAAGGTTAGTACTGTTAGTTGAAAATACCCTTTAAAAATCATTTTTCTCTCAAATTAATTAAAAACAGATTATCTATCAACAAAATAAGACACTTATAAGCAATTTTAATTAAGAATAAGCACTTAGAATAGGCTGATTTGGCCTAGCAGTGTTAACTTATAACAAGCAGTTCTGCTGAAAGTAAGAATAATAAGAAAAAGAGAGATAGACTTACAAAACCCTTGCTCTAAACAGGGTCAAACAATGAATCTACAAGCTCTAGCTTGCATAGAACAAGCTAGTGAAAGTCTATAAGCCCATCCAAAACTGGCTTATCATCCATAACATAAGCTGAGGTACATTTGAGAGTGATTGGTGTGATATTCTCTTAACTACTTAACCTTTTAAGTTTACTTAGTTAAAACAGTTTGTAAACAAGCTGTATTGAGAGCTTTTTGAACATAAAACAAAACAAACTTTTAATTCCGAAACATTACACTTGGGATTTAAAAAGTGACTTTAAAAAACTCATATTTTGCAATTAAAACTTGGAAATGTTTACAAAGCTGGAAAGCAGAGAAGCTTATAATAAAGACTGAAAATAAGCTTAAGTAAATTAAAAAACTAAAATAACTACTAGATAGTCATGATGCCTCATAGGCTTACACAAGATGCTCTCTATATAGCCGAAGTATTGGACTTGCATCTTGTGCTTCTTTGGAGAGATAAAACCAAGTGTGCTAGTTGTGTGAGGAGAGACTAAAGCAAATCCCAGCCTTTGATTTCTTTTGAGCTTCTTTGGAAACAATCTCAGCCATCGAAGTGCTTTGGGAATGGAGAGGGATGATTGCCAAAACATGGGCCTTTATAAAGCTGGGGGCGATTAGTAGGGTGGATGATGGAGTGTTGCAGGGGAAGTATGTGGAGTCAAAACATAGGGTGCGGTGCTGGTTTTTGGTTATGGCGGGAGAAAAGTTATACAAGTTGGGCTGTGAAGAGAGGAGGTTGAAGATGATTAAGGGGATGTTTGGTTTGTGTACAAGAAAAAGCCCTCCACTCTCTTCTTCTTTTAATTTCCCTTTTCACTGCTTTTTAATAAGTTTCCCAAATTGGCGTAATCAGCCCTTCTTTGTTTCCTTAATATAACTTAGGGTCTAATATTTATGTTTATAATGAATGAGTTTTGTCATGACGATTGTTTTTGGTATTTTTGACCCCTCAAGTTACATTTTTCTTTGCTTTTCCTTCTCGGAGTTGATTTGACTTTGATTGGGCTTCGTCTTCACATACTTTTCCATCTCGTGTCCGGTTTTATCGATTTTTGCTTGGTTTTTTCGTCTTTTTGTGAGATATCCGTTCCCTGCACAATACAAATGCAAACATACAAATACAATGTATTTTTGGTATGTTTTTATTCTTTTAAGTTCGTTTTAAATGGAAAATGGTATGTGTAATTAAACACATATCACGCTCCATGGCTTTATGTTCAATTCTAGGCGTTTTGAGGTATGTGAGTTCGTCGGATTGGAGAGTGTGTTTACATACCTAAATCAATTCAACTAAAGTGTTGAAATTAATTACATAATACTTTGTGTTCTGATCGGAGGGTAGTGAGCTACCCATGGCACCCTGTTGTTGAGTGATGTGATGTATACCTGGACTGCGGGACACGTATGGTGTTATGAATTGTTTTTGTAATGCAAGAATGGTTTGAAATGTTTTTGTTGAGTGTCTTAAACCTATGTCTCTCATCCAAACCATTGTGTTGACTTTTTATAAACATCATTTTCAAGTGGACTATCATGAGGTTGTTAAGGTAAAGAAGTGGCATAGAAAAGACGTAGGAATGCATTTGGAGTTCGATCATGAGTTTTGTTTATGTTTGTTGCTGGATTCTTTTGAGTGCTATTGATTTTATGTAGGTTCCTATGTAATTTATCGTCTTTGTATAGATGAGACCCTTTGTCATTATACAAGATGTACTATGCAGTTTCTTTTGTTTTCGGTTATTGTCATGACACATTTTGTTTAACTATATTTAGTTATGCATTTATGATTTCTATTGTTGACACCATTGTGTTGTGATGATATCCATAATGTTACGCCCCGTGTTTCCGCCTTGGCGGGGTGTGACAAAATGGCTTTTTTAAAAAACTTTAAAACTAAAAATGCACTTGACAGATTTGAGTTTCAAAACCACAAGACAAAAGTACTCTTAAACTACTTATTCCTACTGCCAAATTTTTAAAACTCTAAAGAACACTCTAAACAAAACTCAAAACAACTTTTTGAACAAAAATCCAATAGAAACAGTTTTAACAAATTCCAAAACCACAGTTTTAAAGGACTTGTAGCTCAACCCTTAAAACTTGATTTTACACTTTAAAAACTTTTAAAACTGATTAAAATAACTTAAAAGAGCTTGACAAATTTAGTTTAATGACCCAAAACAGTTTTACACCCTTTTTGACCCATTTTACCTTTTAACCCAAACACCCCTTTAAGTTTCTCAAATTTATTTTAAAGCTAATTTAAACTCAAATAAGCCAAGATCTTTAAAAACAGATAACCAACAATCAATATTAAGCAATTTTAAGTCAATTTTCAAACAGAAGTAGCACTTTGAATTAGCAAACTCATTAAGACAGTTTTAAGCTAAAAATCACAGATTACATTTGTAAAGCTTAACAACATGAGTTCTAAACTAATAAATAATACATCATAAGCATTATAAAGACTGAATAAGCAAAGACCCAAGGCATTAATAAGACACATAAGAAGCTAGTAAATAAGACAAAGAAAGCAGTTTGAAACTGTAAAAGAAATGGTATAACCTGCATTCAATAGCATATAATGACAGAACCTAAGCTCTATGGATTCAGTTGTTGTGCAATAAGCTGAATCCAAACCCTAATCCATCCCAATGACCGGCTTAATCTCCATTCAAGCTAGAACTGAGTAACTACCAAAGCATTTTTAAGATTTATAAAGTAAAGAGGTAAAATAGACAATTTAAGCTTAAAAAGAGATTTTATTAATAACCAAATGATTACAAAGCTGTTTAAAATACAATAAGCAAAATAAGCTGGAAAATAAGCTGAAAGTAATTTTACACTACTCCTAAACTAAATTACACTAGATGATTTCACAGCTTGATTTCTAGCCCTATTTATATAAAACAAATGAAGAGGTAGCGACTTACTTGATCTTGTTTTGTTGTGTGAGAGGGTTCTCAAGTCTTCAAATCTCAGCCTCAAATAATCCTTGTCACCCATTTAGCATTCACCATCCATTTGTTTTTATCTCACTATGTCCCTTCCACCAATCAGAAATTAAGGGATTGCCAGCGTGGATGTTGGCAGTTTGTGAGGGTGGGGTAAGTGAGAGTGATGGGTTTGTTTGATGGAGCAGGGGTCGAGGAAAGGGATGGATGAATAGTACGTTATGGTGTGTTTGTTTGGTTGATAACAGGTTTAGGGGGGATTGATTAGTGGTTAACGGGGTTAGTGTATGGGGACTAATGGTGTAATTGGCTAAGGAACTAGCAATGTTAGTCCATAAGGACTAACGATGCAAACCCAGGGACTTGTGGTGTAAAGGGTTTTAAAGGTTAAGTGTTGTTGGGCTTATATTTGGGCCGGTTAAGATTTAAAGGGTTCTTGGGCTTTTTAACTTGGGAAGACTTGATTTTAGGAGCTTAATGGGCTGGCCCGACCACTTTAGATAGTTGCGGGTAGGGTCCATTTAAGTATGCACACGTCTTTTGATTCAATTTTCATGGCTCTTTGATATAATCTTTTGACTTTGACTTTTCAGCTCTTTCCATCCCAGCTTGGTTTTTTCGGTTTTGGTGTATTTTTGTCCTTAATGAATACCCTGGGGTGCTACTTCATAATACACAGCGCTAGATACAAGAGAACGATCTCTAAACGTGTCGTTTGTAAAACAATCTCGTTGATTTTCTGAAATCAAAATAATAGTTGTCCCATAATTGCATCACAATGAAAAGCTTGAAAGCAACACAACGAGTTTTGATCATTTGTAGAAACCCAAGTATGAAATCTTGTCAATTTAGACTCCAATGCACATCAGATAATCCAAGCATCTAATTCACCTGAGAAAAACATGCTTAAAAGTGTCAACATTAAAGTTGGTGAGTTCATAGGTTTCTGTAAATATAAACGTTAGTTCCAATAAATGTATCTGCCCACTGTATCATTACAGTGTCATATAAAAACGTTTAGTGACTACTGTCTCCCTACAGTATCATAAAATAATTGTGTGACCATTTAAATCTTTAAAGGTCCTTCCAAAATGTACGTATGATTTTTAGAAATCAATTAGCTGTAAAATATGCAAGACCATTTCTATCCCCAAATAGTCTCAAAATGTACGTATCAAAGTTGGATCACAAATATCCCAAGTGAAAGTATGTATTCAAGTGTGTATAAACCCATGATTACTATTACTCTAAGTTCATGAAACTGTGACGTAGACTTGTATGTATGCCACTTTATTCAAGGCATAGTAAGAGTGTACCCATCGTAGGTGTTCCCTCCAAGAACACCCGGGCATTAATGAAAACCCTTTTTGTACCCATCACAGGTGTCCCCTCCAAGAACACCCGGGCAGTAATGAAAATCCTTTGTACCCATCACAGGTGTCCCCTCCGAGAACACCAGGGCAATAATGAAAATATCCATGTGTATGAAATTGTTGGCCCTAAAGACTCAACAAATTTGGTTCCGACATGTTATAACGTTCGTTACCGGTGATAGCTAGTCACCCGAACGGAGATTGTCAATCCCGAATAGATCTATTTCATAACATTCGCGCTCACCCTCCAAGTGATTTACAGTTCATGCAACCTAAGCTAATCCGTAATCATAAAAATATAGTATGTGTTTACGTTCCAAAAATTAAACCAAGTATTGTATCTCCTCGCAAGATATATAAATGAGTATGTAAACCAAACAGGTAATCAACCATGTAAATGCGTTTGTAAACATGTATGCAGACGAGTTGAAAATGAGCACGTAACGAGTTTAAATCAAACACGTAATTGAATTTGTAACAAGCATGTTCTCACCCCAAAATATATGTAAAACATGTAAAACGTGGGGCTATGAACTCACCTTGATGTTGAAGAACGATTGACAGATAGGCATCTAATATGCACAATACGAACGGAAGACGAAGCTGCCTGACCGAGAAGATGCAGCTTAACTTAACGGCTAAGTCCCACTAGCCTAGGATAATGTGTTTGGGTTTCCCGGTGAATTGTTATGTCAACGCGACGCGTTGATAAAGATTTAGATTTAACGTTGTAATGGTTTGGTGGTTGGTTAAATAAATAAATTGAAAATATACCCAAAGTGTGTAATATATATTCTATATATATTACATATGAAAAATAAACCATTGTATAACTCGTACCGCGAATTATATAATAAAGACAGACAACTCAAGGATTAATGTGAACTGTATAATACTTTGCAAGTATTATATAAAAAGTGAGAGTAAATAATTAAACCAATTATTTCGACAACTCATTTAATTATTAAAAAGTCCTTGTAGACACACGTCTTTAAGTTATAAATTAAACACACGACGTTTGTAAAACTTTTACAATAGTTATGGTGTTACCTTCTAGCTGAAAATTATAAAATATAAAATAATATTTTATAAACTTATATTTCGTTTCCTCGACAGGTCGCGTCTAAAATGGTTATCTCAATGTAAAAGTATAGTTTTTCGTTCGTTGTCCAGGTTATTGTATAATACCATTTAATATATCTTAGAACATATCTTAATTCCTTTTATCGGTTCTCTAAAATAATAGAGTTTTAGTGAATCGTAAATATAGAAAATTATATAAATTTCATCATGAATTCTCCGTTTATATAACGTTTCCATTTTCGCAAAACTCGACGTTTCCTATATTCAATATATGTTGCAATTGTTAACGTGTTAATATTTCAAACACTCACGTTTTCTAGATATAATATATATGTATATTATTATATCTAAATTAAACAAATTAATAAATATTATATTTATTTAACCAATTAAAACCACCAATAAATATTTATTCGGTTTTGATATTTATTAAAACCTTATGTTATTTTCATTTGTTGTTTTGATATATATAAACTAAACGAACCCTTGTTGATTGCCGCTAACCAAACGCACCCTAACGGCTGTTTAACCAGATCCAAACGCACCCCTTGGTGTAAATCTGTCCAACCAAACGTACCCCTATCCGCGTTTCTGCTATACCAAACACACCCTAACCGGTTTCCTGTTAACCCCAAACGCACCCTTTCGGTGTTGGGCAGCCAACCAAACGTACCCCTTGTGCGATTCTGCCAAACCAAACACCCCTACTTGGTGTTATCCCTTAAACCAAACAGCCCCCTTGTAGGCTGTTTTAATACCAAACGCACCCTATGCTGGTGGAAACCAGCCAAACGCACCCTATGTGTGCTTGTGACAGCCAAATGCAACCCTCGGCTATTTATAACACAAACCACACGCACCCTTATGGCGTAAAACCACACCCGACCCGGCTGTCTCGCTGCCAAAACCCGACAACCCGACCCACTATTTAGACGGTCAAAACCCGACGTACCCTTTTGTGATATAACTCCAAGCGCACCCTACTCTATTCCAAACCAAACGCACCCCGCTGTGGTGAAACACCACAGCCAAACGAACACCCCAAACGGACCCCTTATGGTGGCGGCTGCCACCGAACAAACAAACACCCCTTGGTGTTATAAGACAAACCAAACGCACCCTTTTCGTTATTTAATAAAACCACAAACCAAACCGCACCCTCTTGTGGGGTTTATGACCACCGAAAATAAACACCCTCGTGGTGTTATCTTATAAACCGCACGCACCCTGTTGGAGAGAGCGACGAGGAGATGGAGATGGTGGTGATGTTATGGTGGCGTCGGTGGGGAGGCAGCCGGAGGAGGGGGCGGCGCGTGGTAGCGAGTGAGGTAGTGGGTTGGGTAGATCTGAAGAAGAGGAACATATTTTGAAGCTCACCGGAAAACTCCGCCGGAAAAGTTTTCCGGCGGCGGCGACGTGGTGGTGGCCGGAATGTTGGCCGGAGAAGATGACCGGAGGTGGCGGCAGTTGGGTGGTGGCCGGAGATGGTCGCCGGAAAAGTTTTCCGGCGGTGGCAGCCGGTGGCCGGCGGTGGGGGAGGGTGGGGAGAGGGGAGAGAGAAGTTATATATGTGTGTGTGTATATTTTAGATGGAAATGAAAAGTTTTATAAAACTTTTATATATATAGTAAAAGTTTTAATAAAAGTGACAAGTCACTAATAGTATAGGGTAAATTTTGTAACTTTTTAATATACTTTTTGATAGAAGCGGTTCGGGACTCATTTGAGCGACTTAACGGATGATTCAACGCACGAAACTTGCGCCATTGTTTTTCTAATCATTTTTCTGATAAAAATGAGTATTCACTTGATAATATTTCATAAATATTTTATAACATTTAATAAAATATTTGTTATTTATTTTGTGAACCGGTTACGCATTGTCTGAAGTAAAAATGGATTTTAACTTCAATAATTGCGTTTTTAACAAACGTTTTCGGTTAACAATATAATTAATTTATTAAATATTTTTATTTAATAAATTATGATGATTAAATATAAATTTTATTATTTTGGGTCGGCACGCGTTGTGCTCAAAATTTTTGCGAGGACATTTCAGTCACCTTCTGACTGTTTTCGGATCTCGGTCAAAACTAAAAAGTTGTCAGGAATGTCGTTTTACATCAAATTGCTTTAGAGTCCGAATAATGAAAACGTGCTTTAGATGGTCGTTCTTATAAGTCAAGCCAGACCCTAAAAGTCAACGATTGAAATCGTCATTCAAAAATTCAAAAATTCTCGGATGTTACAGTACCTACCCCTTAAAGAAATCTCGTCCCGAGATTAAATCTGTGTTATCCGCTTAGTGTGACTAGGAACAAGACTTAAGATTTACTAAGCCATTTGAACATGACGCTGATAACTTTATTCAGCAAAATTCGGTGTTTCTACACTTTTCAATCTACCAAAAATTTTGGTTAGGTTTGTCTAGGACATTTAATCCATCAAAATGGGTATCTCAAAATATATTATTGCAGATCTTATGACTTGTATAACCGCGTTATAGGGAAAGTCTCATTATAGTGAAAACCTCAAGAAGAAGGTGTAGTCGCGTGAGTATATTTGTAAAAATTTCTAAATGTCTGAGGACGGAGTCTCGTTTTTACTGTCCGTATGGTTCGATTATCCACATCAACGTGGTTTATGGATGTAAGTACCCAACTTACTTGGCAGTACTTAATTAGTATCATGACTTAAATTGGTGTACTATTTGTCTGCAATGAGTAATTCCACTGAATACTATATCGACATATGCTTATCTTGTTTGGGTTTCATCACTTAGTTGATAAAGTTTGTACAATCTGGGACCACTCCAGGACCCAACAACAGCAACCATAACGTCAATACTATAACAAATAGTAATGGGATGCAGCGGGTGAGGACCCTCTGAGAAAACAATATCCCAAGAATAAAATTCAATAAATGAGAGGAGCTCGCGGAAGAGCTATTATGATAAGTGACGAAATATCGTACTCAGTCTGTTAACTCCACAGACAGTTCACGATTGCAAGGATTTGCAATAGCAACAGTAATAACTTAAGAATGAGATAAAGTAGTTCCTTCTTACTCGTGTCATATCGGATACCATTAAGCCCACTCATTTATAATTTCTTATTTACATAAAGAGCGTCCAAATTTATGTAAGTAAGAATGGATAAACTTGTGGTCCTCGGTGAGATTTATAAATTTATTTATTTAAATGAAGAGGCGTCCCAATCCTTTCAAATAAATAAATTATAAATCATCCTACTTAATAATTCCCGGTGATTTAGCGTACTCTCATAACCTTCAAGGTGGTTGACATGGACATGCATGTGCTCTAATGAGTATGGTCGAGTGATTTAAACTCGTCTGTGGAAGCGGGGAGTAAAAAATGCCAGGCGAGATCAACCATAGTGTTCATCGATAATTAATGAGTATTGGTCTTAGAGTAAATTATGGTAAAGATCTCTATATTCAAATCAGATTATAGCGTTTGCATATCAATCTTCCTATTACAAGTCCCGCCCATACAAGACTTGCAATACTTAGATTCATACACAATCCCGTGTAAACAGAACTGTGACGGGCTTTGTTAATATAGCAATTATCATATCAATCCTCATATTACAAGTCCCGCCTATACAAGACTTGTAATACTTAGATTCATACATAATTCCATGTAAACAAAATTATGACGGTCTCCGTGTAATACAATATAGTATAATGCTATGAGTAAAAAACATTTCCTTTAGAGACATTGTTTAACTGATAATGTCTGACGACGAAATGAGATCATTGTGCAAACTCCCAATGTCTAAGAAAGTAAGATGAGACATTGTAAAACTCATACAATATCTGGCGAGTAGAATGTGACAATTGTGCACACCCACAATGTCTTAAGAACGCTCTCGGTATTTATATTAATAAACTCTATATATAAATAAACGTGAGATTACGCAAAAGATTAAGCATATATATTTCATATTTGTATGTCAAGTAAGCTCTTGATGCAGCAGTAATGAAAGCACATAAGCAAGTTGCATGTATGCACTTTGATAAATGTTTGATGTGATGCAATGTTTGTGAAAACGGTTATAGTCTAGGGTAAAATATGCAACCTAGTTCTCTATAACCAGTGCTCTGATACCAATCTGTAACACCCCCAAAATCACAACAACGCAGCGGAATACCACATGGGGTGCTACTTCATAATACACAGCGCTAGATACAAGAGAACGACCTCTAAATGTGTCGTTTGTTAAAAACAAATTTCGTGATTTTCTGAAATCAAAAATTAATAGTTGTTCACATAATTGCATAACCATGAAAAACTTGAATGTAAAGACTCCAATGAACATCAAATATCCTAGCATCTCAATTCACCTGAGAAAAACATGCTTAAAGTGTCATTTAAAGTTGCTAAGTTCATAGATTAGTTTAAAATATGAATGTATGTTTCATGTATGTATTTGTCCACTGATTTTCACAGTAACCACTGTAAAAATCCCAAAGATTTATAAGAAATTGCACGACAACTTTATGTCACCAATATTTTTAAAGTATGTATAGGTTGGGGGGCTGATAGTCCCAAACGTAATCCGACATGTTATATACGTTCGTTCCAGTGCTAGCTTGTCACACGACGGGGCGTTGTCAATCCCGCATTAGATCTATTTTATATCTTTCCGTGGGACATCACGTATAATTGTTCGTTTACCTGCGATAGCTTAATCACCCGATCAGGGGATCCACACCCGAATAGATATTTTTCATAACATTCGCGATCACCCTCCAAGTGATTCTACTTGTTCATGTCGCTGTGACGTAGTACTTGTATGTACCCAATTCGGCAGTGATTTAAAAATATGTACTAACGTTACCCGGTGTCCCCTCCAAGAAAACCCGGGCAGTATTTTTGTTGTTATCACGTTAATTCAGCCCTAAGCTAACTCCGTAATCTTTTCAAATGTTAAGTTAATGTATTATTTTGTGACCAAAAATGAAGTCAAATAACTGTATACCATAGCGAGCTATGCAAATAAAGTATGTAAAACCAATTTGTAATCAACATGAAAATGACATTTGCAAACAAGCATGTTCTGAACAAAACATAAAACATGGAAAATGGAAGAGGCGAGCCCTCTCACAACACACTCATTCATTACTACTATATAAATATATTAGGATAAGCATGGGTTACCACCCATAAAGCGCCTTGTTTTTGTTAACCGAGTCACAAGCTTGACTCGACCCTGAATTCATTGGTCCATGGGGAAAGTTTGGAGATCTGAGATAACTATTGGTGGTATGTCCCCTCCAAAGTAGTGCTTAAGTTGATGACCATTCACCTTAAAGTTTGGCCCATCGGTTTGAGATAACTCGACGGTTTCGTAAGGGTACACATGGGCAACGGTGAACGGTCCCGTCCAACGGGATTTTAGCTTTCCCGAGAAAATCTTCAATCTAGAATTAAAGAGGAGGACTCGATCACCAACGTTGAAAACACGGTTCATGATCTTGGAGTCGTGGATCCTCTTTGTCTTCTCTTTGTAGATCAAAGAGTTCTCATAAGATTGATCACGAAGTTCATTTAATTCATTTATTTGAACCTTCCGATGATCGCCCGCAGTAACAAGGTAATAATTACAATGTTTTAAGGCCCAATAGGCCTTATGCTCGAGCTCGATGGGTAGATGACAAGCCTTTCCGTACACCAACTTCTAAGGAGTGAACCCGATGGGTGTCTTATATGCGGTACAGAAGGCCCACAAGGCGTCATCCAACTTATCGGACCACGAAGCACGATTTTCACCTACGGTCCTCTCAAGAATGTGTTTCAAACCACGATTTGAAACCTAAACTTGCCCACTTGTTTGTGGTTGATACGCGGTGGAGAGACGGTGAGTAACTACATATTTAAGCATGACCTTTGAAAACTGGTCATTGGAAAAATGGGTACCGCGATCACTAATGATAGCACGAGGGGTCCCAAATCGGGCGAAGAGAGATTTTAGAAATTTGCAAACAACTCAGGTGTCATTGGTGGGGAGCGCTTTCGCTTCAACCCATTTTGACAAATAATCGACGGCCACGAGTATATACTTGTTCCTTGGTGAAGACGGGAACGGTCCTATAAAATTGATGCCCTAAACGTCAAAGATTTCACAAACTTGGATGGCATTTTGTGGCATTTCATCCCTTTGTGAGATTTTTCCTTGACGTTGACAAGCGTCACATCGGGTAACCAAGTCATATGGGCATCTCTGTAAATAGTCGGCTATAAAATACGGCAATCAATGACTTTCTTAGCGTTGTAATGGAACCTTGTTGTCCCCGATGGGTCCATTATGGCAAGCAAGCCATGAGGATATCATGGGTTCTTGGCCAATACCACATCGCAAATCACTTGATCCTCACATACTTTAAAAAAGGTGGGTCGTCCAATAAATATGCTGAACGTCTTTTGAAAAATTCTTTTTTGTGGGACGACATCCCTTTTTATACAAAATTCCCCGCATGGTAATTTGCAAAGTCGGCAAACCATGAGGTACTATCATCACCATGAAAAGTCACCATACCAAGTGTCTCAAGAGGAAATGTTTCCGTAATTTCCTTTTTCTCAAGCTCACTTTGGTAGGGGTTCTCTAACCTAGACAAGTGGTCGGCCGCTAGATTCTCTGCTCCTTTTTTATCACAGATAAGAAGCAATCTAGGTTTAGCATCTTGTTTAGCGAGAAGATACTTAAGAGTCGAGTGGTCCGTATACACTATTGTTTTCGACAAGACAAGATATGGTCAGAATTTCTCGAAAGCATACACTATGGCTAAACCTCTTTTTCTATAGTAGTATAATAAGATTGAGCGTCGGTCATAGTCTTGCTTGCATAGTGTATTAGTTGAAAATGTTTGGTCTTACGTTTCCCCAAGACCGCACCTACCTCAAAGTCACTAGCATCAATCTAATCTCAAAGGAAGGTCAACAATCCAGGAAGCAATCTAGAAGTTGGTTGCTACGGTCAATTTCTCTTATAGGGCACTTAAATGCTCTTAAACCATTCCTTAGAAAAGACAAATGGGGTTTCTTTCTCTAGAAGGTAGGTCATTGGTCGGGAGATTTTTTAGAAGTCTTAAATAAACCTACGATAAAATCCGGCATGTCCTAAAAAACTTCTAACTCCTTTTACGATTATGGGATGAGGTAATTTTGCTATTACATCCACTTTAGCCCTATCGACCTCAATCCTGGACTTAGAAATTTTATAGCCGAGGACGATGCCCTCTTTAACCATAAAATGGCACTTCTCCTAATTTAGAACAAGATTGGTGTCTTTGCACCTTTTGAGCATTTTTGTCTAAATGGGAGGAGGGCTTGAAGAGAAGGAATCCCAGAAGGACAGAGATATCATCAGAGACCTCCATTGTTTCTTCGATCATGTCATGGAAAATAGCCATCATGTACCTTTGGAACGTGCCCGGAGCATTACATAAGCCAAAAGGCATGCGTCGGTAGGCAAAAGTTCCGTAAGGGCAAGTGAAGGTGGTCTTCTCTTGGTCTTTCGGGTTAATTAGTATTTAAAAGTAACCTGAGAAACTATCTAGAAAACAATAGTATTCATTTCCCGCGAGTCTATCAAGCATTTGGTCCATAAACGGTAATGGAAAATGATCTTTACGGGTGGCATCATTTAACTTTCGGTTGTCAATGCATACACGCCATCCCGTAATCAATCGAGTAGGTATCAATTCATTATCATCATTTTCAATCACGGTTATACCACCTTTCTTGGGCACACAATGGACGGGGCTAACCTACGGGCTATCGGAGATGGGATAAATCAATCCGGCTTCAAGAAGTTTGATAACTTCTTTCTTGATAACCTCGTGAAATTTTGGGTTAACCCGTCTTTGATGTTGCACCGTGGGTTTAACATTATCTTCCATTAAAATCTTATGGGTATAAAACTTTGGATCAATTCCCTTAATATCCAACATCTTCCAAGCTATGGCACGCTTATGTGATCTAAGAACCTTAAAAAGAGCGGTCTTGTCCTCATCTTTTAAGTATTTAGCGATTATGATGGGTAATTTATTAGTACCCTCTAAAAACGTGTACTCAAGATGAGGAGGTAAGTCTTTGAGCTCAAGATCGGGGAGTTAATCACTAGAAGGTTCAACGGTCTTAAGATCCTCAAATTTTTGTTTTTTCGGAGGGAGGGTCGAAGTTGGGTCAGAATTAAGCAATCTTTCAAGGGTGAGAAGGTCTTCTTTTAGATCGAAGTCAGCATCATCAATTCCCGGTGGAATTGATTTGCTAGTAAGACAAGCTTCGATTTCTTTCCAAATGAAGTCTACCACCACTCAAAAGAGTGAGGAGTGGTGGGAGAAGTAGAAAGGATTGGTTCCAAAGTTGGGATGGGATTACCACTCTTGGAAATGTTCAAAAATCCAAGTACTTCTTGAGCAAACTCCTCACAAGCTACATCGATAACATCGACTCGGTTAACCGATTCAATAGTATTGTAGGAGAATGTCTTAGTATCACCAACTTTGAATGTTATGGATTGGTCTTCATGTCGAAGGGTCATTTGTTCATCGTGAACATCAATCAAAGCTCGTGCCGTCCTTAAGAAAGGTCTCCCGAGAATCAAAGGACCCAAGGATCAGAAATATAATCAACGACAACGAAGTCGGCCGGAAAGAGAAATGTTCCAACTTTTACGAAAACATCCTCAGCGATGCCGGTTGGAGTAGAAATTGTTCGACCAGCAAGTTCAAGTATCATTCGGGTCTTGGTCAAATCCGAGAGATTTAGCTTTTACCATACGGAAAGAGGCATTAGGTTGATGCTTGCACCAAGATCGGCCAAGGCTAAGCATTCATCCATCTCTGAAAAATCATACGGTATAAGAAATCTACCAGGGTCTCTAAGTTTTTCGAGAAACTTTTTGAGGATAACCGCCGAGCAATTTACATTCACCGGTGTCTTGATTAAGTCAATTATCTTGTCTTTGTTATTGAGAAGCTTCCTAAACATTGGTGCAAACTTGGGCATTTGAAAGAGAGCATCCGCGAAGCTTAGCTCGAAGTGGAGATTCCTAAACATTTCCATAAATTTCAAAACTAAAAGATCGTCTTTTTCACGAAGCTTCTCCTTGTTAATCCTTGAAGGATAAGGTATAGTCGGTTTAGTCTTTGGTACAACAACAGGCTTATCATTTTGGGTTTAGACCTCCGGAGGTTGGATGTTTTCAGTGCTTGGGTGCACCGTATCCTTTGTCACCTCGGGTTCGTGTTCCACCACCTTAGGAAGAGAAGAAGGCGGAGGTGGAACTTGAGGCCCATCATAAGAAACTCCACTTCGGGTGGTGATGGCTTTCATATCACCTTTCGGGTTAGCAACGGTGTTGCTAGGAAGAGAACCCAAGCCCAAAGTAGAGGCAGAATTGGCATTCATGAATTTGGTAAGCATCTCCGTTAAATTGGTCATTTAGTTTTGCATGTTTTGGCTTTGGTCTTGCATATTTTTCATAAACGCATCATTAACTTTGATGTAGTTTTGAAAGTCATCCTTTGACACACCTTGTGTTTGAGGAGCCGGAGCTTGGTAAGCTGGAGGTTGATAAATTGGACTTTGGTTGTAATTATTTCCCCGGTTTTGATTGTAATGGTTTTGATTATTTCTTTGATTGTTTTGAATGGAGGAAATCTGGGAGGGTCGTATTTGATTGCAACCATCAGAGGTCGGTAACCGGTATTTCCTTGGTTGTAGTTAACAGCGGCGGCTTGTGAAACGTACTCTTGAATATTGTCATGATAAACGTTGCCATCGGTGGCGGGATAATTACGTAGAATGAGCACACAATCGCAAGTTTACACAACTTTCCTCCGACGCTTTTTACGGGTAGCAGGGAGCTTGGATTGGTTTTTTCTTATCGTGAATCAAAGGCTCTCACAATATCTTTTAAGTTCGACTACATCGGTGGTAACACTGGGGGTAGAATGAGCTCGTACTCAATTTGGAAACATAGCTTTGCTAGTGAATAACGTACTTTGGATTTGCTCTGATGAAGGCTAAGCAATCTTCGAGGTATTTTGTCCAACACACAAAATATCCACGCGGGCGGAAGTCGACGAATCTTGATCATTAAAGTTCAAAAGCATATGTAGAAAGTATCGATGCTTGATGTATTTTCGAGAAACCTGTGTAGGGAATGCACGAAGGAGTCCTTAAATCCGGCCCTTGCCTCACTAAAATATCATCCAAAACGTTGTTGGAACCTGGTGATTTCATTTCGAAGGTTGGTTGTTTTGGAAGGAGGGAAAAATTGGTTGATAAATTTTGAAGCAAGATCATCCCAAGTAGTTAAAAATCGATCGAGGGGGTTCTTTTTCGAGCCAAATCCGGGCGGCCCCCTCGAGGGAAAATGGAAAAAGCATAAGCTTAATCGACGTATTCAGAATGTTTAGGAACTTCAACGTAGAAGTGATCTTGTTAAACTATCGAATGTGAGCATGAGGATCTTCTTTATCAAGTCCACAAAATGGTTTATTTTGCACAAGAGTGAGCAAACCATGTTTAAGCCAAAGTTGTCGTGGTCGATCACGGAGAACAACGATTTCATCCTAGTAACCTCGGTGGGTGCTTTGGAGGCAATGCGCCATAGTACCGTGAAACTCTCGGTCATCATAACTACGGGAGGAGCTTGATTTTCAACAAGTTCTTCAAGATTAAAATGTTCAATATTCAGTAGGACTTGTTGTTGAGGACGGTTACAGGTTTGAGAACGAGTGCGCATGCACTAATTATGAAAAAAACACAATATTTTTGGTAATCGGAAGTTAAAAGTCCACGATAGCTCTTTAAATTACTCATAAGAGAGCGGAAGGAATTAGCACGCCGAAACGATTTAAAAGCTTTCTTCCTTTTTTTGGGCGATGTTCTTGGATTCAAGCCCTATATTTACCCACTTATAGTTTGTAATTCAAAGGTGAGCCGATTATAACGATTAACAACACGATTTGTTTTGTTGGTTTTTGATTTTGTTTGGTATTGCAAATACTTTAGGAAAAGTATTTATAATGATTTTTGTGTTTTTATATATAATGAAAAAGAAAATCAAGAAAATAAAATATTTTTGTATTTTTGTATTTATATATTCACAAAATAAGCAATAAACTTCACGGAGAAGGTTCTTCAAGCCACTAATCTTTAAAACGTTCACAATAATCGTTTTCAACCACCTCCCAAGCAACGGCGCAAAAATGATTGACTTTAAAATAATCACTTTACGATGTATATAAATATAAATATAATTTAAATTATAAATATAAATATTTATAATATAAGAATTTCTCAAATTTATCAATGATAGTGGAGAAAGTATTCCAGAGGGTTTTTTATAAAGGGAAATTAACTTTTTACCAAAGCCAAAATCTAAAGAACCTTCCCGAGTCGTGTATCCCCGACGGAGGTCGTGATTGGAAAATCGAGGTATACATTTGTTAAACAATGCTTGATAATCACAATTTGATTATGTTTTCTATTTCTATAACTAAAATGCTAAAACAAGTAAAGGCACACTAAAAAAACGAAAGCAAATAAAGCTAAAACATAAAAAAAGATAACGTGATTCAAATCTCGTTCTTTAAAAAACCAAATTCTAAAATTTTAACCCTACAAATAAAAATTTAATTTTTACAAGTCCTCAATGATAAAAGAAATTTTTTAAAAAAAGAATTAGATTTTTTTGACTTTTATTTTATTTAATATGAATTAAAAACAGTTTAAATATAAAAAATGCATAAAAAATGTAAACTAAATGGGGAAATTCTGAAAAAAAATTATAAAAAGTACTTTGCACTAAGCTAAACCTAAGAAAAATAAGCTGGGTTCAACAGCTTATTGAAATAAGCTCGAAATAAGCAGAAAAGAGCTTATAGTTTAAATGGGCTAAAAAGTGTTAGATATTTGATTTTGCAAACTATGACAGGTGACAAGTCCCAAGGGCAGTGGTTGAGGAGGTGTGTGTTAAATATGCTTGGTAGAAGTTGTGGAGGTCACGGGTTCGAGCCTTGCTCACCCTTGACTTCCCAATTTCCCAAGTATTTTTATTTTGCAAAAAATTTTAAATAGCTTTTTAGATAAGCTAAAAATAAGGACTTTTTGTGAAATGACTTTTTATAAAAACCTAAAATAAGCAAGAAATAAGCTCCTAAAAGTGACATATTTGTTTTTAAGCTAAGTGGCCTAAAAGCTAAACTGCTAAGCTTTTTTAGACTGAATAAGCTAAAGGAAAAGTGAAATAGGCTAAAACAGGTTAACACCTATAACTAAAAAGCACTAGGGAATCAAAATAAGCAAATAAAATGAGCTAAAACTAAGCTAAAAAGACAGAATTACTTACAAAGCTTTTAAACTGAAATTTGCTAAACTAAAAAAGCTAAAAAGCTTGAATAAGCTCTAACCTAAGCTAAATAAGCTAAAAGCATCTTAATCCTAACTTAATAAGCAAATCTAAACTAAGTTTCAGCAATCCTAACAGTTTAAAAACTCAAATAAGCAATTTGGCCAAAAATTACTAACCAAACAGCCCTAGGGAGACTTTTCTAGCTTATTTTTAAGCATAGGGAAATGGTTCACTTATAAGCTTAATGGACTTTAACACTATAATGCTTTTTCTACACTAGCTCTCTTAAATCAGCAAAGAAAAAGCATTTTGAAACACAGATAAGCCATGAAAAAGCTTGATGAAAAAGGAACTTACACTCAGTATATGCTGAGTTTTTTCAAGTTTTTTTAAAAGACAAAAAGCTATCTGCATGCCTATTTTTAAGCTAGTAAATAAGCTTTAAAAACTAAATTAAGCTAAAACATATTAAGCCCTATACCTAATGAACACTTAAGACTAAAAATAAGCTAATGAAATAAGCTGGAAAGCAATTGAAAAAGAGGTCAGTACATACTGACTTGGTTTTTTTTTTGAAAATTGGTGATTTTAAGCCCTAAAATTAAGCTAGATTAAGCTAATTTAAAAACTTAAAAAATAATAAACAAATAAAGCTTGATATTCTAAGAGCTTATGCTATCAAATTCAAGTTCTAAAACCTACTTTAACTAATCTAAATTTGCTATTAAAATGACTTTTTAAGTTTTAAAACTAAAAAAAACTACTTTGACAGATTTTGACTTGAAGCACAATTGACAATTGCACACTTGAACTTACTCTATTCCTACTGCATTTTACACCTTAAACAAGCATGAAAACACAAATTATAAGAACCTAATCAAAACCTAAGCCAATAAGCTAAGCTATAAAGCTCAAACTTCACAGATTCAAGCCATGATTACTAGAGACCTTAAAAATGAATTTTAAACTATATAAACTTATAAAAACAGACTTACAGGCTTAATTTGAGCTTGACAAAGTTGACTTAAAAACCTAAGTGACTCAAGCAGTACTAACAAGGGTTAGTACTGCTTGTGCCAAACACCCCTTTAAATTTCCAAAATGCATTTTTAGCTTAAAACAGACTAAGAGATGAATCAAACAAGTTCAAATAAGCATATATAAGACATATTAAGCACACTTAAGACAGGAATAAGCACAAATAAGCAGTACAATAAGCAGTATAGAAAATAACTTAAAAAATGAAATTGAGAACTTACAAATGCCTTTGCTCAAAACAAGGCAAATAAGCTTACAATAAGCTGATCTACAAGCTCTAGCTTGTCAAAGACAAGCTAGTGAAACCCATAAGCCCATCCAGGTTTGGCTTATCATCCATTTTTTAGCTTTTGAGTGATTTTTGGGTAAAAAGGCTTAAACTCTTCAAGCTATGGAAAAGCTTGAATAGTTTAAGTAAACAGCTTAAGTATGAGTTAAAAAGAGCTTATGTGAGCTTATAAAACGTTTTCAAAACACAAAGTACCTTAAAAACGGATTACAAGACTTGGAAATTTAAATTGCATAAAGTAAAATACATTAAAAATAAGCTGCTATATCTAGATTAAAAACTACTTGCCTCAAGGGATTACAAAGGGTCCGATTTATACTAAATTCTTCAAGTCTTGGGTCTTCAAGGTGTGCTTCTTTAGTGAGAGGGTTTGCAGCTGTGTTTATTATGGGAGAGGAGTTGAAAATCAATCCAAGCCATCCAAATTTCTTGGCCACCAAGTTCTATCATTCAAGCCCTTCATTTTGTTGTCTTATTCATTGACGAATTATGTTTAAGGGGATTGCCAAGGTGGTATTTGGCCCATGTGAAGTGGGGTTTGATGTGGGTTTGAGGGAAAATGATGTTTTGTCTGTGGGTGCATAAGTCGAGGGGTAGAAGACAGATGAATAGTAGGGCAGGAAATGGGTGTGTTTGTTTTGGTTTAACAGGCGTTTGCCCTATTTTTGTAAATTATTTGCACCGTTAGTCCTTTTGGACTGACAATGTTAGTCTTTGAGGACTAACGGTGTAGGGTGTGAATGACCTTGTGTGAAATGACCTTAACAGTACTATTTGTTAAATGGTTGTGGGATGTTAAGTGGGTTTGAGCTTTATTGGATCTAGGCCGGTTCTTGTTTTTAAAAGGATTTTTAGTCTTTATTTATTATATAAAGGCTTAATTAAATGCTTAATGGGCTAACCCGGCCCATTAGATGGGTGCGGGTTGGCCCATTTAGGATTTCTTCGGTTTTGGCTTTGTCTTTGACTTTGACTTCTCGGCTTTGACTTTTGACTTTGACTTTTGACTTTTGTGCTTTTCCATTCCCATGCTCGGTTTTGTCGTGTTGGCTTTATTTTTGTCCTTTTCTTAGATATCCGTTACCTGCACAATATAAATGCAAAACACACAAATACAATGTATTTTTGGTATGTTTTTAGTCTTTTAGGCATGTTTTCCTAGGTAAACAGTATGTGTAATTAAGCACATACCACACAACTTATATTTTCATATAGATTTTATCACCCTTATTCGGTTGTGAATACTTTGAAAGATATAAGACATTTGGATAACTAGAAACCATGTTCTTGGAGCTAAAAATGATAACAACTTGATTTAAGAAACTTTATGAGTTCTTGATTAGAAAATACCAATATTACCGCAAAAGTGGTAAAGGCAAACTAATATGATTTATCTAGTTTGGTTTAACCCAATTAAGGGGCTACATACCTTTGTGGAATTGTAGGACGGTTAAGGAAGAAATTGCAAGCTCAATTTTCAAGTTAAAAATTGCATTGATGGATAGTCCCTCATCTACATAGTAGAGCTTTTGAAACCTAAGTACATTGCTACTAGTAGGATTTCAAAGAGAGTAAGAAAGTAAATAGATCGTTATTTATTTTCACTGGTTATGTAACACTTGCAATGTTGTCAAACCTAGTAGGAGCATTGCGATTTATTACTGAATAAGACATTCGTGTAATGTTGTCTAATTCAGTGGGAGCTACAAGCTTTATTATCTTGTTAGTAACTCATATTATTTTTAGCTTGCCTTGAGATAATACATTACTTTTGTTACATCCAAATTTCATACTAATTTTTTTTAATTTTAAATCCAAAATACTAATTAATTCAACACATCATAAGTTTCAACCATCAGAGTACTAAAGCAATAATGAATATTTGCTTATCAATCCGGTGCAACTACTATCCAATATAATAATAACAAAAACACAACTACTCTATCTAAGGTAAATTCCTCATATAACATGTCCATCCTACGAACTTTCCAACTTCTGATCACTAACATGTCCTTCACCTTGTCGCTTGTCAGGTATTATTGTTTTACTAAGGACACATATCACACACGCATCAGCTATAAAGCCTTGTGAGTCCACAAGGTTTTTAGTAAAAATCTCATAAGAATAATAAATGCAAGTACACATTTTAAATGCACACAATCACTTTAAATCAACTATAGCACTTCACATATCATTTGTCCGGTGGGAAGGTGGCCCACATCAATATGTCATATGTCCAGTGGGAAGGTGACCCACATCAATATCATAGACAAGCATGCAATGGATCCATGCAACCATGCAACCATGCAACTATGCAACAATGCATCATACCATAACATACCACACTATACTCACTATATATACGGGTTATAAATAGAACACAAGCACGACGCATCCATGGAGCAAATGTAGTCATGCACGTGCTATACTTAAATGTCCTAAATGTGACCATCATATATATATATATATATATATATATATATATATATATATATATATATATATATATATATATATTAAGAAATAATATCAATAATACATAAATATCACACTTTATACAAAAATCACATTTAATATGGGTCCCTATTTTATAAAATACGTGTACTCACCTTGAGGTCCTTTTGCTATTTGTTGAGTCTTATCAAGTGTCACGAATGCTCGGCCGCTTAGTAATTAATAATTCTATTAAATCAACCGACCCAATTCATTTTAGACTAGTATCATAACTTACTTTGGTTGCCATCTATATCTTAGCATGGAAACCTTTTTGTGGAAAACTAGAAGTGGGGTTGAATAGTTTACCGCTTTTTAATTAAAGGTTTTGAAGTGTTTAAAAAAAATCTAGATTTGAATTTATGTGAACTCAACACTTGTACAATATGAACGATATATTTATCTAAATAGTTGATATGATAGTATGAGGAGATAATGTAAGACAAGAGATAAGAGTAAGAACAATCAAACCACAACGCGAGGATTTATAGTGGTTCGGTAACGAAGCACCTCTTCGCCCTACTCTACTCCTCGAGCACCTAACTCGAGAGTTTTCTTCACTATGTCAACAAGCTCCCTTATGGCGGAGAAAACCGTACACAACGTTGCTTACACTGATTTACGACATAAAGCTAAATGTCGAGTTCTAATCTTAGCTAGAACCAATCTATCACAACATAATTTCATGACTTCACAACTTCATAACTTCAAGATTCCTCACAACTTCACGACTTCACTTCACTACACTACTTATGCCACAACTAACTAACACTACTTGGTAAGATCACCACGATCTATCTATACTTACAAAGATCGCCAAGATCTAGCTACTATACTTAAATATAAGATATACACAAGATTTACAAGTTATGATATGGATGCAATTAGATTGCAACAACACACAAAGGTGTAATACTTCTTCACTTGAGGATGGAAGTATTCTTCTCTTACACTTGAGGAATTAAGCTTGGATCACTTAGAAATAAAGCTTTATGATTAAATGATCAAAGGATTTTGATGAGATGTGTGGGCTGTTTTAGAACAGAAAGAATGAGTGTAAAAAGGTTTTTTTAGATCTTGGTTTTTTGTTTTTTCTTCTTTGCGTTTCTGATTGTTTTTTTTCTGTTGGTGTTGGTTGTTTTGTCTTAGCTGTCCGTGTGATTTTTGTGACTTTTCTCAGTTTATTTCGTATTTATTCGTTTTTCTTTCTTCTTCTTTTGCTTGGTTTTTGTTTCGTTGTTCTTTTTTGTTTGAGAAAAATTGTGGGGAAAAGTCCAGTATTTATAGGACAAACTAGGGGAGCGTCTACCTAGGGCCGGTCCCCTTAAATAGGTGGGCGGTCCCCTTAATTTTAAGGGGGACGACCATGTATTTAAGGGGGCCGGCCTAGACTGGGGCTTCCCTAGTTTGTCTTTTGTGTAGGGGGGATTTTCTAGAACTTTTCTAGCTGTTTTTGTTCGAGAAATTTGATTTCAAAAATGTTTATTTTGAATAAAACATTTCTTTAATTATAGGAAAATTGTTTTGTATCGTTTATAAAAAATGTTTACAACATTTTATTAAAAGGTGTGTAGGTTGAATAATAATTTCTTTTGATCTTAGAATGATTAGCATTTATTTTTCATTCCCTTTTTAAGGATTATTTGTTGAAATGAGAATTTACTACTAATTTTGGTTTCGTTTAATTTTTACGTTTGAACGTGTTTATTTTTTGTGATTATCAAAACGTTAAAAGATGTAATAAAATTTTAGTATTATTTGTAGGGCATTATATTTTTATCAACAATCTCTCCTTTTTTGATGATTACAAAATTTAAACTCATTAAATGTAAAATTATTTGTAAACAAGTATTTAGTGAGTTTCATGTCATTTCTCCCCCTTTTTGTAGAATCAAAAAGACATCATCGAGAATTGCTAGTTAAATCGACGGAATAAATGCTCCCCCTTGATGTGTGCTCCCCCTCGTTCGAGGGCACCAAGGAATCGAGCTATGGTTTCTTGGCTACAAAAACGAGTTAGAACAATACAAATATTTCTAACATGTAATAAGAAGGAAGGAAAAATATGACAAGTGCAAGCAAACATCAAAGCAAAAAAAATACTTCATTCATTTAAGACAATGTGTGTGAATAACACACATTGCTACATAAATAAAAAAACAAATATGCTTTAGAATCATATTAATACATAAAAGAAAAAATCTAAATAGCCATAGAAGGATTTTGACTTGCTTGCGATACAAAAGGATTTGACGATTATTTGAAGGCATATTACAAGATTAGTTAGTTGGAGAGTTTGGAGCGGAGGCGGTTGTGGAAGGGTAATCTCTTTGAACTCTAGGTGGTGGATGAGGTCGAGTGAGGAGGAATTCAATCCAATTGATATCCTCACTTAAAGCAAAGAATTGTTTTTGGGTGAAGATGCAACAAGGGCAATACCCAAACTTGGGTTTCATTGGTTGATGTTGAGGGTGTGTGGTAAGTTTGGAGATTAAGGTGATAAGGGAATTTTGTTTTGTTGTTGAGTGAGATGCATGGCTAAGAGGTTAGATAGGTCTTATAGTTGATTAATGTCATCAACTAGGCTTTCTATACTTGGAGAGAGAGGTGGTGTGTGTTGAGTTTGGTTGTTACTTTGAGGTAGAGCTTAAGTGTGAGCAATTTTCTGCGGCTTCTGTGAGGTTGAGTGGGTGTGATGGAAGTGGAGATGTTAGTATATCTTGTGGTGATGTGGGGTGTCCTCCTTAATGTAAGAGATTTGGTAATGCTTGATTGGGATGACTGTTTTCTTAAGATGGTTCATGATGAGGAGTGAGTGGTTTTGGTATTGGTGAAGTTGTATTTAGCACATTTGATGTGTTGCAAAGGTTTGGTTTCTTCCTCCAAATGGGTTTCGCACTCATTTTGGCAACCCTTGATGGTTTGGATGTCAGTTTGTTAGGAGATGTCATTGGTGGCGATTGATTGTGTTGTGATGAATGAGATGTAATTTATAGTGGAGAAAGGTTTAAATTAGGACACTGAACATTCAAAGGATAATCCAGAAATGTTTGTGAATTTAGGGAAACAGTAGCTAAGTCTAGAGGGTGTTTGGTTAAAAAGAAAAGAAAAATACTGTTTTCCCATGTTTACCTAGGTCGGTCCCCTTAATTAAGGGTCGGTCCCCTTAAAATTAAGGGGGGCGCCTACTGGGATTTCCCAGATTTCCTAAAATTTGATTTTTCTCAAAATTTTGTGTGAGGGTTTCTGTTTTGGTGGTTAGTTTGCAGCAAGCCCATCATTTTTTGGCAATTAAGGTTTTTAGCACATAGCATTTAAGCATTCAACATTCTATATATATATATATATGACAAGATGTAGGACAAAACTATTTCACATAATTTTAGCATATACTCGTATATGAATTGAGAACCAAAAAAATGAAGAACATATATAAATTAGTAACAAGATATGATGCACAAAGAATTTTTCTTGTTAAGAGGGCTAAGTTAAGAATGAACTAAAAGTATGTGCAAGTACAAAGTGTGTGCCTAAATGCGACCAAATGTGGAAGAGTAGTGATTTATTTCGTCACTAACAATATGCAAAACTAAGTAACTAATCACATGTACATTGATTTAATTTTGTTCAACCAAGATTGTCAAAAAATATATATTAGATAATATACTTTTCACAACAAGTAAGTAAGGCAATTCAATTATGCATTTGGGAAAATTTTTTTAGCATTTTCTTACAATATATGAAACTTGATTTTTATGTGCTCCTAGTTGTGAGAATAACTTTTTTGAAAATAATAGATTGGGATTATTGTATATATGTATATGAGTTATTGCATTGAGATAGAAGAATTAGTAGATGTTTGTTTATAAAATTTTCCCAATCTTGTTTTTTTTGTGAAATAGAAGCCTAGACTCAGAAAAGAAAAAAAAATTATCAGTGGGTGGTCCCTTTAAAGTCTGGGCGGTCCCCTTAAAATTAAGGGGGCCGCCATCTGTTTGAAGAAAAAATTTCAGGATTTTTGTCAAACAATGATTTCTTTATTATGCCGAAAACTTAATCGATTTGTTCCATCATTCCCAGGCCTAGATGTAAGTAGTTAAATGGCTCACATTTAAGTGGTTTAGTTAGGATATCGGCTATGTTGTCTTCCGATGTGACCTTTTCTATGGAGATATTTCCTTTTTGAACATTTATTGTGAAGGAAGTGATGACGAATCTCAATGTGTTTTGTTCGTGAGTGTTGAACGAGATTCTTACCTAATTCTGTAGCCCCTTTGTTATCACACATTATTGGAATGTCGTCTAACCTAACGCCATAGTCTATGAGAGATTGCTTCATCCATAGAGCTTGTTGACATGCCTTTCCGTCGCTTACGTATTCCACTTCGGTTGTGGAGATGGAAAGAGCGATTTGCTTCTTTGAAAACCATGATGTTAGATAACATTCCATAAATGTGCAAACACCACTAGTGCTCTTGCGATCCACGTAATCTCCTGCATGATCCGAATCCGCATACACTATTGTTTCTATGTCGTATCCCTTAGGATACCATAATCCTAAATGCGTAGTGCCTTTAATGTATCGGAAGATACGTTTAACCGCTTCTAGGTGAGAGGTTTTTAGGTCCTCTTGAAAAGTGGGCACATAGGCAAACAATAAAACTTGATATCGGGTCTACTTGAGTTAGGTATAATAAATACTATCTGCCTTCTATATTTGGTATTATCTACGGACATACTTCTTCGTCTCTCGTGAGTTTGGGTTTCCGTATAATAGGGGTCTTTATTGGCCTTAGTGTTTCTAGTATAAAGTTTTTAAGCATTTCTTTAATATTTTTAGATTGATTAAAAAATATATTCCATCATATAGTTGTTTTATTTGTATTCCTAAGAAAAATATTTAGTTCACCCCATCATACTCCTTGCAAACTCATCATGCATGATCATTGGCAAAAGTCATCACTCATTTTCTTGACAAGTTGATTCGAAATATAATGTCATCAACATATATTTGGACAATAATAAGATTGGAGTCTTTCTTTTTAGTGAAGAGTGTGTTATCTACCATTCCCATGGAGTAATTATGTTTAATAAGAAAGGCTTTTAATCGATCATACCAAGCTTTTGGGGCTTGTTTTAGACCATAAAGAGCTTTCTTAAGTTTGTAGACATAATTTGGTTTTGCGAAGTCAATGAATCCTGGAGGTTGTGTCACGTAAACCTCCTCATTGATAAAACTGTTAAGGAATGCACTCTTCACATCCATTTGGTATAACTTAAAGTCTAATACGCAAGCATAAGATAAAGTTTTCTTATGGTCTTCTAGTCTAGCTTCGGGTTGCTTATTTTTCGTTTTTTTTTTTTTCCATATCAATTCTTTTTGTTGATTTATCCTTTGGTCGGATCTTAAACATAGGCTCCTTTGTTTCTAGTTACGACGTCATTTTCATCGAGTTTATTTCTATATACCCATTTTGTTCCTATAATGGTCATATCCATAGGATTTGGGACTAGTTCCTAAACATCATTTGTTTTGAATTGGTTCAGTTCCTCTTGCATGGCCATTACCCAATTTTCATCTTTTAATGCCTCATTTATATTTTTAGGTTCTATTGTTGAAATAAAGCAAAAGAAATTGCTTTTGTCTTGAGCTTACGACCTAAGAGTTCTTTGATTTAGATTACCAATAACGTTTTCTAGGGGATGAGTTTTAGATTCTTTAATATTTACAATTTGATTATTTTCTAATGAAATATCTTCAAGATTTTTGCCTATGGGTTTTGTTTTACTAACCTCAATAGCTTCTTCATCGACTAGCTCATCATCTTCTAATGGTGATGTTTTAGGCGGGGAGGAGTTTCATCGAAAGCTACATTCAACGACTCTTCAACTTTCATTGTTTGTTTGTTAAGTATTATGTAAGCTTTACTATTTTGCGAATATCCTAGGAAAACACCTTCGTATGACTTAGGGTCAAACTTGGTGAGGTATCTTTTATTTAGAACATAGCATTTACTTCCGAATACTCTAAAATAGTTAAGGTTTGGTTTCCTACCTCTTAATAACTCGTATGGAGTTTTTCCTAAATACGTCTAATGGAAACTCTATTAATTATCATGATTGGTTGATGTAGTCGGAGCATTACACCAAAAATTTTGAGGAATGGATTGTTCGTTTAACATGGTTCTACTCATTTCTTGTAGAGTGCGATTTTTCCTTTCTACTACCCCATTTGATTGTGGAGTACGAGGAGCGGAAAAATTGTAAGATATCCCATTTAAATCACAATAGTTTCCGAATTGTACTTCATTATCAAATTCCCGACCATGATCCGTTCTAATTGATACAATGGAACATCCTAATTTATTTTGGATCATTTTGCTAAATACTTCGAATTTTTCGAAGGCCTCGGTTTTATTTGCTAAAAATCTAGTCCATGTGAATCAAGAATAGTCATCTACGATTACTAAGGTATAACGATTTCCTCCATAGCTTCGTATGGCGGAAGGGCCAAACAAATCCATGTGAAGTAGTTCTAGGCATCTAGTTGTTGAAACTATATTTTTAGCCTTGTGACTTGTATGAGCTTGTTTTCCAATTTTGCAAGCATCACAAAAATGTCCGGGCGTATTTTTAGTTTGGGTAGGTTCTAACTATTCTTTAGATGCTAATGATTGAATAATTGCATATTAGCGGGACCTAATCTCCTATGCCTAGTGTGGAGTTTTTGTCCTATGTTGCAAGGCATTATTTTTGTCTTTTAGGTTTTATTCCTAGTTTCATTACTATATTCCTCCCTTTCCTAATTTCCTTTCCTACAACTTTTTCGTCTTGATTATTTTTTTTGCTATCGTGTTCGGGTAAATATTACTTTGCATTTGTTATCCATATATTTGACTACATAGGCATGTTATTGTTAAGTTATCTACGTGCTCAACATTTTCAATTATTAGGGAGTCTTGAGATATCGTACATTTGCCTATGATTTTACCGCGCAAGTTGCTCCCAAAGATTACGTTTCCTCCATTGTATGCTTTGTTTGAGAGAACACTTTCGATTGACGGTTAAGTGTTTTGAGCATACCAATATCTTTAATTCCACTCATCGGGTTCCAAGTTTACTCCTAAGCATATTTCATTGAGCGCTTGAGCTACAAGGCAAGTTTCATCTTTAGTTTTTCCTACTTCATATCTTCTCCATTATCGCTCCATGCTCCTCCAATAAATGCTCTTTGATCGTTGTTCTTTGGCGGCTTTGAACATTCACCAATGAGGTGATTTGGATCACCACATCTAAAACATTTTCTTTCACTTTTACCATAACCATCATTTCTACTTCTTTGGAATGTTTTTCTATCGCCTCGTGGTTGTCTTACAAATCTTCCTCGTCTCTTGAAGAATTTCTTGAATTCTTTTACGGCCATAGCATACTCTTCGTCTTCACTATCGGAGCTTGAGCTATCTTCATCACTTACTTCCTTTTTCACCTTTAATGCAAGAGATCTACTTTGTTCTTTCTTGCCTTTGACCGTTTCGAAATCTTTCTTTATTACCTCTTCATAAACTTTCAAGTTTCCAATAAGTTCGTCAAGAGGTAAGGTTGTTAGATTCTTTGATTCTTCAATCGCCGTGACTTTTGCGCGCCATTTTGGATGTAATGCCCTAAGAAACTTCCTAACACAATTCTTGCTAGAAAAACCTTCATCAAGTGCTTTTAGACTAGTAATAATAGTGTTAAATTTTGCAAAGGCATTATCTATTGATTCCTCTTCCGGAATCGTAAATTGTTCATATTGTTGAACAAGAAGATCTATTTTGTTAGCTTTGACTTGATTATTACCTTGATGAGTGATTAACAAAGTATCCCAAATTTCTTTTGCGGTTTGGCACATAAAAATTCTTTCGTATTCTTTTCGTGGCAAAGCATTATAAATTACCATTTTAGCTTCATTATTTTTAGCAAGTTTCTTTTTAAGATCATCATTTTGTTTATGAAAAGGTACAACTTCATCCTTTTTAGTTTCGGGATTATTTTGAATAGGAGGAAAATCACCATCGGTAATAACATGCCAAAGATCTAGATCTTTTGATTTCACATAAGTTTCGAATCTATTTTTCCAATAAATAAATCCATCACTTTCAAATAGTGGTGGTCTTTGCATAGATTGCCCTTCTAAATATTTTTCTGATTCCATAGATCGATTCAAGTTTTAAAATACAATTTATTTTAAAAATCTTGTTTAGCGTGGCTCTTGATACCAATTGTGGAAAACTAGAATGGGGGTTGAATAGTTTACCGCTTTTTAATTTAAGGTTTTAAAGTGTTTGTAAAAATTCTAGATTCGACTTTATGTGAATTCAATACTTGCACAATATAAACAATATACCTATCTAAACAATTAATAAGATAGTATGAGAAAGTAATGCAAGACAAGAGATAAGAGTAAGAACAATCAAACCACAACGCGAGGATTTATAGTGGTTCGGCAACGAAGCACCTCTTCGCCCTACTCCACTCCCCGAGCACCTAACTCGAGAGTTTTCTTCACTATGTCAACAAGCTCCCTTATGGCGGAGAAAACCGTACACAACGTTGCTTACACCAATTTATGACACAAAGCTAAATGTCGAGTTCTAATCTTAGCTAGAACCAATCTATCACAACACAACTTCACGACTTGTTCACGACTTCACAACTTCACGACTTCTTCACAACTTCAAGACTTCTTCACAACACTACTTATATCACAACTATCTAGCACTACTCAGTAAGATCACCACGATCTAACTATACTTACAAAGATCGCCAAGATCTAGCAACTACACAACTTTACAAAATTTACAAAAGATTTACAAGTTATGATATGAATGCAATAAGATTGCAACAACACACAAAGGTGTAATACTTCTTCACTTGATGATAGAAGTATTCTTCTCTTGCACTTGAGGAATTGAGCTTGGATCACTTGGAAACAAAGCTTTATGATTAAATGATCAAAGGATTTTAGAGAGGATATGTGGGCTGTTTTGGGCAGAAAGAATGAGTGCAAAAGGTAAGAAAATAGTGGGGAAAAGTCCAGTATTTATAGGACAAACTGGGGGAGCGTCTACCTAGGGGCTGTCCCCTTAAAATTAAGGGGGTCGCCCGTGTATTTAAGGGGGCCGCCCTAGGCTAGGTCCTCCCCAGTTTGTCTTTTATGTAGGGAAATTTTCTGGAACTTTTCTAGCCGTTTTAGGTCCAAAAATTTGAATTTCAAAATGTTTATTTTGAATAAAACATTTCTTTTAATTGTAGAAAATGTTTTGTAATGTTTATAAAAATGTTTATAACATTTTATAAAAGTTTGAGGTTGAATAAAAATTTCTTTTGATCATAAAATGCATTAAGCATTTATTTATTCATACCTTTAAGTGATATAATTATCGAAATGAAAATTTACTACTAATTACTTGTTTACATTTAATTTTACATTGAACGTTTTTATATTTTGTGATTATCAAAACGTAAAGATGTGAAAAATATTAATAATGTTTTTAGGCATTATATTTTGTCAACATTCACTTTTCGAAAACAGATAACTTTTCTAAGAAAGAGTGCTCTCCTTGATTTTGATATGTTTAATAACTGAGTATAAAAAACTAGCGTTAACAATTTTGAAACATTAAAACTTGCGATGTTTTTATAAAACTTGCGATTTTTTTACAGCTTACGACGCCGCCGATTACTGATCAACGAACCCATCTGCCTGAATGGTTCGTCAATAAGTATATATATATATATAGTATATATATATATATATATTATATAATAATATATATATAAATATATAATATAAAACAAACACTCAAACCAATTGCCTTTGACAAAGACAAGAAGTCAAAATTCACTAAATAAAATATATATTTAACTGGAATTATGAGTTTCCCTTCCCCCCGGTCGTATTGTCCCCTACGAGGCTTGAATGGAAAATTCGATTGACGGATTGATGATTGATATTTTGAATATGACAAGAATATGAATGGGTTTTTCTTAATTCTAACCAATTAATATACAAAAAAACGATTTAAATAAAACCTAAACCCGAAAGCAAAATAACTTAAAAATCCTAAAAAACTGGGCACTGAAAAACGAGGGCCCCAAAACCTACGCGCGAGTTTGTATTGAGCGCGCGGGACCAGAACAAATTTAAAAGCCTAAAATAGATTCTAAATAACCACTAACAAAGTTTCAAAAAAACTAGAACTGAAAACAGGGTTTGACCCAAAAACGAGTCAAAACAAAAACGGGGACAAATCCCGTTCTTTAGAAAATGAATTTTTGAAAAAATGAACCTACGAAACTTTTAACATTTTTCCTACAAAATATATGAAAAAAGAAAATTTTTAAAAAAAAGTTTATATTTTTCTGATTATTATTTTAATTTTTATGATTTTTTAAAGTTTTAAAAGAAAATAAATTATAAAAAATACTAAATGATTATGAAAAATTCTGAAAAATTTACACAAAATCGCTTAAGGGATAAGGGTCCTAAGAAAAATAAGCTGGGGAAACCAGCTTATCAAATAAGCTGTTGAATAAGCCCAAACAGCTTATATGGGTAATGGGCTAAAAAGCCCTTAAATACCAAAGCGCCCAAAGGTCTAACAGAAAAGACCCAAGGGCGCAGCGGTAGTGTGTGTTATGTTAAAAGGTTGAGAGTGGTAGAGGTCGGGGGTTCGAGCCCTAGCTCACCCCTGACTTCCCACTTTCCCTTTTATTTTTTTTCAAATTTTTTTTTACAAACTTACAAAGGACTTATAAATAAGCGATTTTTATAACTACAAGTTTTTACAAAAGCTTATAAATAAGCTGGAAAAAGCACTTTAAAATCGACAGATTGGCTTTTTTTTTACTTAAGGCATAAAATGCCTAACTTTTTGGCTTTTTTGAACAAATGAGCAAATGAAAATGGAAATTAAGCCATGCCTAGTATCTATCCTAACCTAATAAGCTAATGCAACCAAATATAAGCCAGTTAAAACAAACAAATAAGCAGAATAAGCAAATAAGCCAAGGGCTTTGGGCTGCAGGCCAAAAAGGCCCTTGGGGCACTTTTAGGGCTTATTTTTAAGCCCTTAAAGTGAGACCCAATGGCTGGGCTTATAGGGGCTTAAAGCACACCCTATAAGCTTTCTAAAAATGCTTTTTAGAAAGAAAATGGTGAGCTGAATGACAGCTTAAAGAGGCTGTCAAAACTGGCTTTTGCACCAGGGGACTTTTTGGCAGATTTGAAAATAAGCTCTAATAAGCTTAAAATAAGCTAAGAATCCTAAAAAGCTATTTAAACTAACCTAATACAACTAATGCAACAAGAAACAAGCAAAAACAATAAGCCACAAGCTCAAATAAGCTAATTGAGCTTAAAACTGTTTGAAAAACAGCCAAAAGCCTACTTTTGGCTTAAAAATAAGCCACCTAGAAGGAGTCTAAAGGTTTGGACTTTTGGGGGCTTATTAAAGAGCTTATAAGCTTTCTAAAATTGTAGAAGGCTTACTTCAGCTTAAATAAGCCAAGAAAAAGTGATGCCAAGTTGCTGTTTTGCACCAGGAGAGGATAAAGAGCCAAACAGCTTTAGGGGCTTTTCAAGCTTAATTTTAAGCTATAAAATAGAAACTAAAGCCAAAGTGGCTTATAAATCTCAAAAGCTTAACCAACAAGCTTAATTTATCAGCAAAAGAAAATCCCTTAGAAACACAAATAGCTAAAAAAAACTGGTCCTGAAAGAAGCAATCACAATCAGCAACTGCTGATTTTTGTCTTGCTTAAAAAAAACAAAGAGTGCTTATTGCAGGCCTAAAATAAGCTTAAAGAACTAGTGTAAGGTATAATATAAGCTGAGACAGCTAAAATATGGGTTTATACAAAAAAATATCATTTCTTAAAACAACTCTTAACTAGCTTAATTCTTAGATTGAAATTTGGACTTTGTCTACTTTGAGAAAACTTTGACAGCAAGGACTAAGAACAAAAACCAATGCACACCAAATCTTGTATGTTCTACTGCATTTAAAGACTCTAGAGCAAGATAGAATGCAACAAAAATCAAATGCTTAAATCAAATCTTAAGCTGATAAGCTGTCAATAAAACTATGTTCCCACAAATTTAACCATGACTGCTTAAACCTTTAAAAATAGATCCTGAACTTTAACAACTTGGAAAAATCAGAATGGCACTACTTTAATTTGTTAGTTAAAACTGACTTAGTGTTCTCACCCATTAAAAACTCCATTTTGACCCACTTTGGTCAGTTACCCCAAACACCCCTTAATTTCCAAAAAGGGCTTTTTAAGCTGATTTAAGGAGATTTAGGCCAAGAGTCTTAAAAACAAATACTCATACATAAGTAATAAGCATAAATAAGCATAATTGAAAGCACAAATAAGCTGTCAATAAGCTAATGCAGAAAAATGAGCTTAAAATGAAGATTAACAATACCTTTGGTCCTTAACTTTGACAGCAGGTTCACAAGCTTAAATGAGCTAGTATGCTAGCTCATTATACCCATAAGTCCATCCATTTCAGACTTATCATCCAATAAGCACACAATAAGCATTCGTACAATTAAGAACTTAAATTTTAAAATTGAAATTTAACTTTAAAAACCTCAAACTTTAATTAAACTTTGAAAAGAGTACAAGAGTAAATCAAAAGTTACAATAAGTTGAAAATAAGCTAAAAAAAAGACTTAATTAAAAACTAAAAGCTAATGATATGCTAAGATGCTTTTAAGGCTTACAAAATGGTCCTATTTATAGCCGAATTCTTCTTTGCTTGGTCTTTGTGTTGTGTTTTCTTTGTGAGACATTCCCATGGTGTTTTAGTTGTGTGAGACAAATGATAACCTCAATCTTGGCCCTCCAAATCACTTGTGCTTCTTTTCTAGTCATCACAGCCGTCGAAAGTCTTTGAAAATGGTGAAGGATTGCCAAGTTGGCAATCCTATAGCTGGGGTAAGTTAGTGGGTTGGGGATGAAGGGTTTAACCATGGTGTTGAAGGGTTGCAGGGTAAAAGAGGGGGAGAAAACCCGTGATGTTGTGTTGGGGTTTATTTGGCGGGAAAATGAGTTACAAAAAGGGACAGGGAAAGGTTTGGGTGGTTTGGCAACTTTGGTCCCCCAAAGTTATAAATGGTTTTGTAAGATTCGTCCCTGTGGTGTTATGAGTTTGGGGGTTGATATTTGCTTAATTGTATATGTAAATTACCCGGGATTTTGCCAAATAAAAGCCATAAAAATGCCAAAAGAATAGAATGTAATATAACTTTGGATTTTTGTCAATGTTTCAGTTCCTCAAGTTATATTTTTCTTTTGCTTTGACTTTTCTTTTTGACGTGACGAGATTGTTTTATGGGTGTTGACTTATTTAACTTTTGACTTTGGCTGTCGATTTAAGCTTTGCCTTTTCACGGGACTTTTCCCATTCCTGCTTGTTTTATCGTTTTTTGGCTTTGGTTTTTCGTCCTTTGTAGATATCTGTTTCCAGACTATCAATAACGAAAAGCAAAACATACAAAATAAATACAGTAGGTCTTTTGGATGTTGAGCGTTTTTGGTTCATATTAAGCCCATTTAAATGGAAAAGGTATTAGTAAAATTAAGCGCAAAGCCATTTGCCATTAGAATGTGATTAGGAATTTGTGTTTTGATTTTGTTTTTAGATATTTGAGTATCGGGTGTGTTTTTTTGTGAGTTTTGATCTTTGTTTTAGTTGAGAAAATGAAGTTATGATAGTGGTGATGGTGGAATTATATGACTTTGGTGACTTATTTCCTCACTTTTATCTATGACAATTTGATAATTGCCATTTGAAGTTATGAGTTTGTTGAAGAGAAATCTAGTGTTTATGAAGTTATGGGAATGTTTTAAGGGTTTGTTTTCAACCTAGTGTGCCTAAACTTTGTCTTAAATAAAGACAGCACTAAGCAAGCATCAGACACCTAAGCAACGATGAACTACCCGTCAAATCCACTAAAAAAAGTAGGTGAAGAAAGACGATGGTGGTCATTTCTAACTTTTGTGTGTTCCCTATATTCACGACACGACCCTACACATACACGACACACCACACATATATATGTATATATAATAAATTATTGAAATAGTATATAAATATATAAATGAAATATATAAATCATATATATATATCTTCAAACACGTCAAACGACCCACACACAAAACCCACCCCCCCACAAATCCCCCGTGCCCAACAAAAACACTCCCCACAACAAAAGCTGCCCACTCCAAACAAAACCCCAACCCCCAATGCTCAATGCTTGAAATCCCCCGAACTACCACTTAACTCCTTAAAAATATAACACTAACATCTTCCCCGCAACAGTAAACACCACAAAACACAATCCCTCTCCGTGGCGGCACCAACGCCGCCAACAGCTCCTCGGAGGTATTCACCACCCAAACGAGCGTCCACATATTACCTATGTTCAGAATAACTACACTCGAGAGAACTCATCCGTCCAAACAACGAACACATAAACCCCACCATCCCAGAAGCCCCAACAACAGAAAAAGTATAACATGATTCTTGTACAATACCAATCTGAAAGGAGCACCAACACAGGCTACAAAAACACACATGCTCCTGCAAATCCAAGAATTGAGACAAATGAAATTGCGTCAGTTGTTACTTCACTAATAAAACAGCGCTACAGGTGTATGTAAAACTAAAACGGGACACATAATTAAATACGCAACAATAATGATGTTAGAGTATAGAAAGTAAAAGTGCAGAATCTATAGTATATCTTTAAGTTAGTACTCAAGCAATAGGTTATTAGAATCACTGTTCAACAAACCTATCTCGAACCATGAAATCTTTTAAAGACATGGCTCATCTAGATGGCTGTCGAGACGATATCAGCACGTTTGCATATTGAGTGGGCTGAAAGGATATGTCATATATCCCTTTTGAGAGTATGATTCATGATTCTGATATATAGCTGAGCTTTATATTATATTTGAGTGGCGGCATAGGAATTGTAATGGGTGGTTAGCATTTCAGGATATGAAATCATAGTCCGTAGATTTAACTCTTTATTCCATAGTATGATAGGCTTAACATCCAACATGCACTATAATCTTCAACATCATAAGAACATAGCCGTAGATTGCTACGTATTTGCACTTCAGCAAACAAGTATGCCATTAATGCAACTGACAAGCATCTAAAGATGCTTTTTTACTGTCTATGTTGCATCCAACACATTCCAAAGATTCCATTAATCCTTTAGGTTTGAACGTTTTGGTATACTGAAGACCAGAATTAGGTAGTACAATTTAGGTACCATACAAATATCTAAACGAAATAAGTAGGATTCCTTCTATTTGCTTGATGACAAACATAAAAAGCATAGATACTTGAATGTAAGGTCTGCTTGCCAATTAAGTTTCAATAGAGGTCACCCAAATCAAACGCTTTGTAAAAACAAACCTGGATACTCATATACGAGCTTTGCCATTGATATTATGGTCGATAACATGTATTAGGGGGGCATAATTGTAGCATGTCAACAGTAAATCAATTTTGTCATAACGTACATACTCGAAGCATATCATTGACCACATCCTTTTTACATTGGATGAATAAAATGCCCTTTTAAATCTTAAATATAAGAAAGTAGTAAGGACAACCTGAAAAAGACCAATCATGCTTATTTCATTAACTAGGTGAGTCATATAGATTCTTAAATATGTAGCCCGACTTATGTACTTGGTGGACTCAAGGATGATATTAGTCTAACACGAATTTAATGACCAAACTCACATAAAGTATAGAGATTTTTAAGATAAGCCAATATTTCCCATCATATCAACTTATAAAGAAGGTAGTATCAGTGAAATAGGTTTAGAGATTTTCATACCAGCTTTTTAAACCTGGTAATAAGTCCAGAAATGGCTTTATCCAATTATGTATGACATGGTATGATTAATTCACTGTCTATCTAACAAAACCTGAGGTTTGTATTAGACATCATACACTATTAGGATTACCCTTGATGAGTGTATTACTGACATCCACCTCTGTAAGTATAAGTATGTGTAAGGCAATGAAGAATCCTGATTGCTTCAAGACTTGCAACTAGAGCCGAAATTTTAAGACATGATTTATGCCTTAGATCACAATGCCAGGTTCCTTTTTTGAAAAGATCTTGGAATTGTATCATGCTAAAAGTACTTCTATTTGGAGAGGATGAGAGTTCATATATTAGAAACACCTCAGTTATTGTGAAGGTATCAATGAATTAGATTTTTATTGTGTGTTATTTATTTTGTTCAATCTGATCAGTCATTCATGAGTATCAACAGTTGGAAATGGATGATCATTTTTTATCATTGAGATCAAATTTGATCATTTTGACCATATGGGGTGTCATGTGGAGATTTCTACTTTATAATAATAAGTGGATTTTTTTGATAAGGTTTTACATGAAATAATTCATCAGTTGTAAAAATCAAGGTTTATGTGTTCCCAGGCTGTGAAAGTTACCTTTTCCAACCTTGTTGTGATGAAAACATACCGAAGGAAACCATAACCTTTAGACCAGATGTGTAAAGTTCTTTACATACATTCACTAGGTCCAGGGAATATCCCCTATTAATTCAAGTAAACTGTTGATAAATGCTATGAAAAACGATCAAATGTATCAACACGAGGTCAAGGATACCTATTATGTTACACAACAAAAAATAGGAACAGGATGGTAAGTATTAGTTTAGAAACCAAACCTTTATAAGTTAGGTGATTCTTTGATCATAGGAGCACATGATTAATTCAGTCTTACTTGCTATAGAAACGACCAAACATTCTTAGCCTTGAAGACCTCAGATTTTCCTGAACCACTCAATATTTCATTGTGATCAGATGTGGTATGAACGTATTCAACCGACATGTTTCACAGTTCATTGTGATCGGAGGTTTGAGGGTTACTAGGTTTTATTCCTCTTCTTAAAGAAATAATCCGGTTAAGTGCCATAGGATATCAGGAATATAGCTTTACACCATATATCACATAAGGGAAGTATACATTAATTCAGCAAGAATAGATGCTTAAAAATAACCACAAAGTATGCAGGAGGGAAAAGGCAATAGCTTGCCTAGGAAGGTCTCGCAACATTAGGAAGAAACACTTTGACAACGTATGAAGCAGTATATAAAACTCCAAGGACTCCATACAAACCTCATGAACCCATTTTCATATGCTTTAGTTCACGATAGGCCCTTTAAACCAAAACACATACATCATGAAACAATACTAGTAGAGATGAGTGTTTTATGAACCACAAAGAACACCAAGTTATATTGAAATAACGTTTTAGTATATGTAATACAAGTAGCATTGTGAGGAACCCTAATCAAAGTTCTTAAGTTTCTGAATTAAGATGATATAGTCTTGCTAGATATGAAATTTTAGTTCATAGAGTTCTTTCTTTACAACAGCCAAGGGAGGATCACTTCTATTTTCACAAATTTTATAATTAACTTACCATCAGGAGCTGAGTTAGTTTGTAGAAACAGAAAAGAACTTTTTGTTTGCCTGTAGCCCTAGCTGAGGAAAGTACAATTTATTATGATAACCTTTTAAAAAGTTCATTTATTGTAATACCTTTTAAAGTTTCAGCTTTAAATGTAGATTTTGACTTCAAAATTAATTTGATAGTCTTTTGTCCAGAAACAGGTTTAGCACCAATCAGCTTCTATAGTGGAGGAAGGGGGTGCTACGGACTGAAGATTCATCAGCTGAATCATAATCAATTTTTAAAGAGTCAGAGACAACAACTGAGTGGTCAGTTATGTTTCTTTGTGACTCATTTGAGGGTACCTTACCAATTTTATGATTTGACAGAGTAGAGTCTTTAGTTTCAGATAACTTAGGTTAATTACTACTAGTAATTGATACCTCTGAGTTATCTGCTAAAGACTTTACAAACACTGGGTCTTTCGGCCCAGAGCTGGAGGTATCTTCAGTGAGTTGGTCAATTCCTAAGATTTTCCTCTTTTAAGTAGGAATTTGTTCACTGATACACTATGACGGTTTTAAATAAACTTAGATTCGGTGGTCTTGGGGATTCAAAGATTGAGATAGCCATGTTTAAAGAGAGAGAGATAGAGAGATATAGAGTAGAAAGAGAAACAAAAGGTGTAAAATAAATGAAAGTGAAAAAATTACAAAAGCCTCAACCCCTCCATGAAAGCCTTGGAGGGGTATTTATATCACCACACATTACATAAGAATCCTATATCGACTATTCTAGTCCATGTGTGTGGTGATATGGTAAACAATGGTAATCTTGTAAATGTCATCACGTAAAGTAAATTCCTAACAATCTTCCCCCACGGGACGATATAGGGAATTACTTACATTATTTTTGTAACAAGTACATAATGATTAAGAACAATAACTTCCATGAAGCTTCCAATACTGATGATGTCTTCTGTGGTCTTTGACTTCAAGTCTGCACTCCAACATAAATCATCTTTGTAGTACCTTGTAGGAGAAATATTGTAATAGGCACGAACCAAGTAACTCATACACTTCTGGTTAAGGAGAAGCTTCTGAATCAGCTTCCCCCTAATTCATGCCACATATTATAGATTTAGAAGCTTTCAAAGCTTCATCCCAAACTAGCAATCCTCTCTTGAGAAGTTTTAAAGCTTTCTTACAAACTTAGAATAATTAAGTCTACAATGAAATTAGTAGGATACCACATCAAATATTACTGCTTCTTTAAGAATAAGCTTAGTGATTAATTATTCGGGGAAAACATTAATTGGATCAGCAACATATCTTCTCACGCTTGAATAATCTTACATTAGGACTCTTTCCCCCTGGAATTTAAATTAATGCATACTACCTTTCACAAGATATCACTTCCCCCATGTGGATGAAGAAATATACCCAAAAGCCATAAATTAAAGCTATGATTTTCTCTGCAGTTATGCATTAGTCTTCCCGGCATTGCCTAACCAAAGGATTTTTATGAAAGATGACTTATTAAAGCTTTCAAGAAAAAGAAAGGAAAAGACTTAAGGGTGTGTCTTCCTTCCCCCTTGCTGGTTTCTATACCTCGAAATCAGCAAAACCATGTATGCACATATACTTGAATACTTGTGTGAAGAATAAATTAGCTCAAATCTATCCTGTGAGAATCAAGTGCTGATCAAATCTCTACTCATAAACTATCTCAGACTATCTTTTTACCAACCATTTTGTAGGCTATTTAAAGTGACCACTGATGGAGTAAACCCGATATACCAAATTTGAAACCGAAGAAGGATTCCCCATTCTTGTAACTTAAGCTTGCACTATTGTTGGACGAATGGTGTAGAGAATTTGTGGTAATCAAATCACTAAGTTCACACTTTACCCGTTTCACAAAGTCAAAATGGTAGCACTGGTATGTGCTTAATTACACACACATTTGACCTTTAAAATCAGACTTAAATGACTAAAAACGTTCCAAAAATACATTGTATTTGTATGTTTTCATCTATATTGTGCAGGAAAAGGATATCCGAGAAAAGGACAAAAAATCAAGCCAAAAATGACAAAATCAAGAACAGAATGGAAGAGCGTGAAAAAGACAAAATCAAAAAATTCAAAGTCAAATCAAGTCAAAGTCAACCACGGGAAGTGGATTTGGAAAGAGCATCAAAAACCAAACCCAAAAACCTAAACTGCCAAAAGTGGGCCCACCCGTACCCAC
>BQNB010049373.1:0-42066 GCA_026074375.1 Tanacetum coccineum
GAATGAGATGTTCGATGAGCTGGGGGGGTTATCTTTACTAAATTGGATTTGCGGGCTAGACATCATCAGATAAGGGTGCACGAACGGGATATTTTCAAAATGGCTTTTCGCACTCATGACGGAAATTACAATTTTTTGGTTATGCCATTCGGGCTCACCAACTCCCCGTCTACCTTCTAAGCCACAATGAACCGGTTGTTTTCGCCCTACTTACGTAAATTTGTAATCGTTTTCTTTGACGATATTTTAGTTTATAGTACCTCACTTAGGGCTTATGTGGAGCACTTAGAGTGTGTTTTTTCTTGTTTACAGGAGCATCAATTTTATGTGAAAAGATCTAACACTACAACACTGGAAACTTTTAGCTAAGACCCTTGTCGTAGCTAAAGGTATTAAAAGGTCGTCACAAAACTTTTTCGCGACAACGTGTCGTAGCCAAATGTGTTGTCGCCAAAGGCTCGTCACAGAAAGTTTTGGTGACAGCAAGGGATAACTTTTAGCTACAACGCGGGGCCCACCAAAAAAAGCAACACAAAACAGTGACTGACGTGGCATTGTACTTTCAGCGACGACTCACGTCGTCTCTAATTTAATTTTTGTAATTTAATTGTTTTGGTTATTTTTTTATTATATAAATATAAATAATATAAAAAAACATTATTTAAAATTGGCGGCAAACATCTTAGCTACGACTTCGTCGTCGCTAAACTTTTTGTTTTAGCTGCGTTTTTTGCTATCGCTAAAGGTGCCTGTTATGAAAAGAACAGCAGCTAAATGCCGGAAAAAATCTACCAAAACCTCGAAATCACCCAAAAACTGTATCACAAAATGCATCCGTCCATTCATTCATACACAACCAAAGTAAGTCATAGTATTCGTTTATAACGATACAATTAAGCGAATACATAGATTAATCCGATAATGCAAATAAGTAAATAACAAAAAGGGAGATGTCAATACAAATACTAATAACCTACATTATCTCTACTCGTCATCATAAACATCAACATCATACTCACGATTACCATCGTCAATGTCATTATCATCTTATTCACCACTTCGCCTAGTTTCGGGATCAAAGGTCAGGGTGTAACAATTACCAAGGCCGAGAGGAGTAGAACTAGGGGCGGGAGAAGTAGAGCTAGGGCCGCCGGGAGTAGAGATAGAATCGGGAAACACTTGAGGAGTGTATAAATCGGGAATCTGAAACTGTGAAGCAGGAGTACCTTATTGACGGTTGAAGAAATCCACAAATTTTTTCAAGGCGTTTTGTTGACTTTCAAATGCTTTTCTTTGCTCTTCTTTTTCCAAAGCATGTTGCTCTTCAGGTCTTCTAATTGCTCCACGGTACACTAACCAGGGTCCGATTGTGACCTCCCAGAATCCAAATTGCCGTACCCGCTAAATTCCTGCCTACACCAGCTATATGCGCACGATTTGTGCTCCGAGTGACTTCAGCCAAGATTTGTCTATCTGTCTTAGGTGGGATGGTTCCAGCGGTGATTGCATCTTGGATTGCCTTCATTTCTGCTTGTGTAGTTCAAAAAAAAAGTTAATATAACAATGACGGAAGGGTGTTTGGTAATTGGTGCAGCAAGCACTAGTAAAAAGCAATCATCTTCCTTCACATAAAATCGAGTTGCTATCAGATATCTTAGTACTTTACTGTAAAAAGATATAGCTACAAATGACGGTTATAGTTATCACTAAAGCATTATATGAGATAAATTAAACTAATTTAGGCACCCTTACATCCAATCTAACGAACTAATAATATAAACACCTTTATGATATTATAAGAAATATAAAATAATAAAGAGTCATACGAATTCGTGTCCTCCTTGTGCGAAAAATTTTGATCCTTGGTGGGTAGTCACTTTGTTCTTTGCTCTATTTGCGGCATTCCTCTCCGATTGTTTTATCTGATCCACGTCGGACCAGAAGTCAACAAGCTTCTGCCACTAAGCATCTCAGCTTTCCACTTCGGTGGTTCTCATGCCTTGCCTGTTCAAACGTCTTCTTATTAAACCACTTATCCTTGAACTTACATTTGTTGTTGTTATATCGACGGCAACAATCTGAGTTAGACAGCTTTCCACTTCGGTGGCTTCTCATGCCTTGCTTGTTCAACCGTCTTCTTATTAAACCACTTATCCTTGAACTTACATTTGTTGTCGCTATATCGACGTTGTGTTACAATTCTGCGTAGACAAAAGTATTATCCATTACAATTGCTTAAACATCTTCATCACGAAAATATAAAACCTTAACTATTGAGGAGCCGCTGTATCTAAATGAGCAACTACGACCTTATAAAACTCGTTCAATGTCGTAAGAGCCACTTGGTCAATCTCAAACAGTTTTAGACGGCGTGTATTGTCCCAAAGCTATAAAAACAAATGTAGATATATATTAGTCATAAAAATTTTAAAAAACAAACCAACAGCCATTAAGGATGCTAAATGCTAAAGTACAAACATAAATATACCTGTTCTCTTTATAGATCAATATAACTTTAAGGTACAAAAATCAACATACGAGTAGGCTACTTGCTAAAGCAAGGATACTAAATTGCAAATGATGCTAATTGAAGTACCAGTAGCCAAGTTGGTGTTAAAGTACCATTAGCCATTCAAAAACAAAACCATCTCAGTGTATGGTACTGGACAATGGACATCAACTCAGTAGCTACTTGTAATTTACAAGTAGCTAGTTAATTCAATCCAAAATCACCCATGGGTGTCTGATTATCAGTTCAGTCCAAGACTAAATACACAGCTAGACAAAAGTCATTATCCATTTTATTTAATAATTTGAGACTTTATTATTGGCGTGATCCAGTGGTCCATCTCTTGTAATTTTACTACCATATTAAAAAAACTACCAGCCGCGCCAAGAGAACAAAAAAAATTCCTCTATTGTGTTATTCCAACAAACACAATACTTCCTATTTTCACCAAGTTGCATTACATTAGCAGTTAGGTACGCTGCAACTGCAGCCGACCCGCTGCAACTTTAACAAACCTAATGGCATTGACATCAGTCCACAATAGCAGCCAACCCGCTGCAACTGCAGTCGACCCGCTGCAACTGCAGTCGACCCGCTGCAACTGCAGCTGATCCGCTGCAATCCCAGGTGACCCACTGCAATCCCAGGCGACCCGTTGCAATTCCAGCCAACCCGCTATAACCTCAAGCAAAAAATGAGAAAATTACACTTTCTGGAAAGTCGGCTTGTTCTATTTATTAATATTTTACTTCAGCCATTTTATACGAGCTGTAACAGTAATTCCTTCCATTTAAACTATTTTCTTTATGATACACTTTGATTTTAAGTCTAATTACACTAAGCTATATCGAACATAGCCATTTCAATTCAACAATAATCAAGCACAATCAACCAATTTTCAATCAAACAACCCGTTTTTATTATAGTCTAACATATACGATCAGTTTCAACCCAAAACGGCTAATTTTAACTAGTACTTACGATATATAATAAAGACTAATATAAACACATTTGCACTAGTGTGCTACCTGGATGTTTTTTAACAACTAGCACCTTTGTTCTCCAAAGTGCGCTTCATCTTCACTACAAAATAAATGAAACAAATACTATAGATAGCATTCTAAATAATGGTAACATAAAACGTAGTAAACACATATCAAAGAGGCTATTAAGTTGCATCAAGTTAGTTTTCTTAAATAAATAAATTTGACCAGGTATTAATCTTTGTCCTTCGATTCTAAAATATCAAAAGGTTATTTAGTCAAGCTTGCCTAAAAAAACACAAAAAATCAACTCATATATTGGTATTACTTACTAGATGCACTGTGAACACATATGTGATAGAAACTTCTCAATTTCATATAAACAATCAAAGAGTCATGTTATTTGGAAATCTTATTCTAAACTGGGCAAACTATGCACATTTAAAATTTAACAAAATAATCTATCACAATCTCAATAACAAATACCTTTATATTATAAATTAAGCATAAATTAAGATTTATTACATGTAAAGAACTTCAAAAAACAACAAAAATGATGTTGCACATTAAGATAAATTTGGGGGCACTTAAACCCTAATTTATAAAATAACAAAACTTACCCATAAACACCTCAAACTGATGATTGTATACCTAATTTATGGATAAATGAACTTTAAATTGGTTTCCATGGTCCGACCGATCACTCGTAGATGGTGACTGGAGATGGTTTTTGGTTGACCATAGAGACGAGCGATGATGTGAGAAAGATTAAGAAACTTAGTTTGGGGAGAAAATAACTATGAAGAAGAGGATGTGAGATCTGAGATAACAAATAAAGATGAGTGGAGAGACAATTTGATTTTGGGGAAAACTTAGGCGGGAGTTGTGAAAAGTTAAAGACCGAATTTTTATTTTGGGCAAAGAGTTTTACTAAAAAAGTTGTTTTAAAAATAAGTATTAATATTATAGTATTATTTATAAAAATTATATATAATTATTATTTATAAAATATATGATTTATTTTTAAAAAAATTACTTTTATTTAGAAATCTAATTATATACAAAAATTTACTTTAATAGGTTCGGTCCGGATCGAGCCGAACTGGACAGAAAAAATGGATCGAACCGTACCGAGAACGATTTAGGCCAAAACAACGAACCGAGGACCGGACTGAAATAGATTCGGTCCAGTTCGGGCTGGTTTGAACTGATGACCGGACCGAAATAAGTTCGTTGTACATGAGATGTTCAACAGAGTAGTCGAGATGCTATCGTTGTACATGCAATATTCAATGGAGGAGTCGATGCAGTATCGTTTTACATGAGATGTTTAACGGAGTAGTCGAGATGCTATCGTTATACATGAGATGTTCAACCGAGGAGTCGAGATTCTATCGTTATACATGAGAAGTTCAACGGAGGTGTCGATTTGATATCGTTATACATGAGATGTTCAACGGAGGAGTCGAGATTCTATCGTTATACATGAGAAGTTCAACGGGGGTGTCGATTTGATATCGTTATACATGAGATGTTCAACGGAGGAGTCGAGATTCTATCGTTATACATGACAAGTTCAACGGAGTAGTCGAGATTCTATCGTTATACATGAGATATTTAACAGAGGAGTCGAGATTCTATCGTTATACATGAGAAGTTCAACGGAGGTGTCGATTTGATATCGTTATACATGAGATGTTCAACGGAAGAGTTGAGATTCTATCGTTATACATGATAAGTTCAACGGAGGTGTCGATTTGATATCGTTATACATGAGATGTTCAACGGAGGAGTCAAGATTCTATCGTTATACATGAGAAGTTCAACGGAGGAGTCGATTTGATATCGTTGTACATGATATGTACAACGGAGGAGTCGATTTGATGTTGTTGTACATGAGATGTACAACGGAGGAGTCGAGATGCTATCGGTGTACATGAGATGTTCAATGGAGGAGTCGAGATGCTATCGTTATACATGAGATATTCAATGGAGTAGTCGAGATGCTATCATTGTACATGAGATGTTAAATGACTAAGTGTTTCCCGAGGACGTGTCCTCGGGAAAATGTTGGCGGGAACACTCACCGCCAAAAACTCCCACCAAAACCTGGTTAACTATTACCCTCACAAAATTGCGCCAAAAGTTCCCGCCAAAAGTACTCTTTTTTACCATAAAAGCAAATATTATCCTCACACTCACCAACAAATCACACACACTCTTACCATCACAACCACCAACCTACACACTGTTATTATGAAGATGGTGCCATATGCAGCTTTTGCGTGTAGCTGTGGAGCCAAAGATGTAGTTATGTGAGAATTGTATAAACCTAAAACCCGTGGTAAACTATACTATGCATGTCCACGATCAAAGGTGAACAATCACATGTTTTTTATTTGTGTGATATACAAATAATTTTGTTAATTGTTAAAAGTTCTTTTCTTTACTCTTTAAGAGCCTCGGGAAATTTATTTTGGATGTGAATTTTTTTATGGAAAGAGGAACGAGTCCGTCTACTGGTCGGTTCACTTGGAGCTTTAACGACTCCAAGTTATTCTTCAGGACCTTCAACGACTCCAAGTTATTCTCCAGGATCTTCAATACCTCCAAGCTATTCTCCGGGACATTCAAGAAATGCATAGTGTGTAAACTGCAAGCTCTTGATTGAAAAACTAAAGGTACTCGAGGCAACATTAGAAATGCATATGCATCTCAAGAACCACACAATTGATTCAACTGCACTACTACACGAGCTTTACAATGACATGGGGAAATTTAGTTTGCAGTAGTTTATCATTTAGCCAATTTAGCAGATCGAATGTAATTCGTATGTTTATTGTTTAAACTTTTATCGACTTTGTAATGTAATTCGTATGCTTTAATGTTTGAACGTTTATCGATATGCAATGTACTTCGTATGCTCTAATAAATTTAGATACACCAATACATAATCTCCGATTCTTAAAACATACATAATCTTTTTTAGTTTACGTCCGCAGTACAACGTGGTTTCGAAAGCGTAACAAACCTTAATAGCAGTTTCGAAAGCTTCTGAACCAAAGGGAAAGTTCGAAAATGACAAGTGGTTTTGTAGTTTAAAATCGAGATATAGTCACGGGAAAACAAAATGACATGTCACCCCGGTCATTACCGTTAAAAATATTTTAGTATACGTTTTGGTCAAACATGGCCAAGCTTTTCCCCATGGACATGTCGCCGAGAAAAGTTTGGCTGCAAACACCCCACGGGGAAACAATGACACGTCCACACTCCCCGCGTCATTTCCCGTTTAAAAAATCTTTTAGTATCCCACGTTCTTGGTCACACACACAAACTGCGCACATAAGCTTTTCCCCACCACTGGTCATCCGTCGTGCGACAACCATCGCCGCTTGGCTGCAACTCCCACACCAAAAAACTCTTCAGTACAACAGCTCTTCTCGGCTTCCAACAATACTAAACCTTCGCGCACCCTGGCTCATCTCGCTCCACCAGCGCGGGATCGTTGAGAGGTCACCCCACCTCCTAACCAATAATTATCACCCTCGCTCTCTGACACGCTAACTACCACATCGACAAGTCCAAAATCTCGCCGTCAATAATGCACCTCACAACAAAGATTCCTCCCGCAGGGCCACCATGTTCCCACACACTTCGGGAAAACCTCGCAGCACGGGAACCACACCTTAACGCACTACCACGCTCGTTGTCCCCCGATCGCACAAAACTAGTCCACTACCAACTCTATGTCCCTACGACACCAAAAATTCCCCAAAGCACACCCTGTCACCCCCTTCGCGCAAAGTTTGGTCTAGTTCTGACAAATAATGTCCACGCTCTCACAGTACTGACGCCAAGCACACCTCAGATCACGCTCTTTGCGTTTCGTCGTTCTCAGTCGATACTCCTTTCACACACCACACACACATCGACTTTGCGCGCTACCATTCCCGAGGGACATGTCCCTTGGGAAACTCGAGCGGGAAAATTTGCCGCCAAGATTTGTGATGCCAAAATAGTCAAAGTTAGACCAAACATTCCCCAACGACATGTCCCAAGGGAAAGTTTTGGTCAGTTTGACCAAAAAAAGTCTAACACAGTATGTGCCACGTCAGATCGTTTTTTGTCGTTTAGTGAACTTTCCCCAACGACATTTGTCCGTGTGGAAAATATGGTCGCATGTTCTACTTTTTCTTATAGTGTATATCCATATCATCTCAACTCATCTGTTTAACATTTCATGTATATTTATATCATCAAGACCCACCCGTTTAACATTTCATATCTATCCATATCTTTTCGACTCATATTTAAACACATTTCAACTGCAATTAGTATGCGCTCTCGATATATCAAAGATGCATAATTAATTACATTTACAACTTAGACACATTTCAACAACAAAATTAATTTTAACTAGGTTTGAAAAGCCGCGCTTCGCTGCGGCGAGTTTTAGCTACAATAGATTTATATACAACTTTAGCGATTCAAATTTTCGCAAATTAGTTTTTCAAACAAAGATAATTTTGAATGATGCTACACATTTTATGCTTATGCATTTGACCCATTAGATAAGACATACGGAGTACAAAGATTGCAGCCAACGAAAACATGAATTCATCCTCTTAGTCAAAACCTGAAGATACAACGAGACCATGTAATAACAACGCCCAATCACTAAAGTTCCGTAACACAACGATTTATGCTAAAGCCCCTTAATTTTAGCCTGAATTCAAAACACACAAATTGAGCATGTTATGAGAAAAATAGCTTTAACCTTTAGCGAAAGATAATGAAGTATGTAAACATTGAGAAAAGACCGCAAAGCCGCGCAGAAACAAAACAACAACTAATCAATCAGAATACACGCACAAAATGAATAAGCACTCAAAAGAAAAAACAAAGAATGGAGCGTAATTCAGCCAAAAACAATATCATCAACAATTAACTAAACCCTAATATCATCAACAATTCAATCCACATATTAAACCCTAATATCATCAACAATGAATTAAACCCTAATATCATTAACATTTCAATCCACATTCATAAAACTAAGATAAAAGCAATAGATACATGAACACCCAAATGCAACAACAAGCCTTCTCAAGAAAACCACCGAAAACAAACGATGTATAGAAATCCCTAATGACAATTATTGATAAAACACATGTGGCATCCACGTGGAAACCCTAATTTTTGCCAGAAAACCCAAAGAATAGTTTGCCGGAAAACCCAAAAAATAATATTGTGTGTGTGTATTTTTTAATATGAAAAATTAGCAACTATAATTGGCAGGATAAAGGCAGTAATGGTTGGATGATGTGTGTGTTTTGGCAAGACACGTGTTTATTCTTCTCCTCACACACGTCATTTCTGAGTGGTCTCACACACATACGAACTAAATATAATGAAAAGGTGATAGATCGGATCTCCGGGTCGGGAAGCACCGGCGGGTTGGCCGGTTCTGACGGGTTACGGTGGGTACCCAAGCGGGTTCCAACAGTAGCTTTAATGAGCCATTTAATGAGGCTTGCTGCCTTTTAATAAAATTAGTAATAGTAATAATTTAATAAAATATTAATTTTATGAATTATCTAATTTATATATTTTTTTAAAGTTAATTTTAACAATTATAAATAATTTTAAAAACATTTTCAAATGTAAATTTTAAAGTTAATTTTAACAATTATAAATAATTTTAAAAACATTTTCAAATGAAACTAACACATTTATCTATTTTAAAATTAATTTTAACAATTATAAATAGTTTTTAAAACACTTTTAAATGAAAATATACATTTAGCGATGACTCTTGTTGTCGCTAAGGTTTGGCTGGTTTTTATTTTTATTTCATGGTTTTCTCAAAAAAAAGCAAAATAAATTTGCGATTGAACCTTTTGCGACGACGGCTATCGATGCTAAAAGTGGGGGTCCCATTTTTGATTGTTTCACCATACAAAAGTTGAAAATGGTGGGGGCTTAGCAGAACTAGGACTTAAAGCCCTACCAAATCAATACATTCAACCTCCACAAGAAAGGTTTGATAGTAGCAACGAAGAACCAAATCAAGATTCCATCCCAGTTATCGATATGTCCAACTGGGATGACCCGAATGTTGCAAAAGATATATGTGATGCAGCAAGCAAGTGGGGCTTTTTTCAAATAGTGAACCATGGAGTCCCCTATCATGTTCTCGATGATGTTAAAGATGCAACCCGAAAGTTTTTTGCATTGCCAGCTGAAGAAAAGCTGAAATACTCAAAAGAAAAATCGGTTACAAATAGTATACTTTTTGGTACAAGTTTTACTCCTGAAGCTGAGAAAGCTCTCGAGTGGAAAGATTATCTCAGCCTCTTTTTTGTCTCGGATGATGAGGCTGCAACCCTCTGGCCTTCTGTATGCAGGTGAAATTATGTTGTTTTTGCTATGCACTATTAGAGAACGCATTATATGTCGATATATAGCTGCTTTTTTCCTTTAAGCTTATAAGCTTATTTAAGTTGGTTTAATTGGTTATTTTTTTTATTGGCAGGAATCAAGCTCTGGAATATATAAAGAGTTCAAAATTGGTCGTCAAAAAGCTGCTCATGATACTTTTGAATGGACTCAATGTGAAAGAAATCGATGAAGCCAAAGAATCGAAGCTTATGGGGTCAAAGAGGATTAACCTAAACTACTATCCAAAATGTCCTAACCTTGAACTCACAGTGGGCGTGGGCAGGGGCGGACCCACATGGGAGCCGGGTGTGGCACGGGCCACACCTAATTTTAGGTCACGAAGGGTAAATTTTTTAAAAAATACGTTTTTTTGGGCTCGGGCAACCCCCAAATATTCCAAAAAATTTTTTTGAGGCAACCTTAGTACCAATAATCATAAAAAAATTTGTGCAACACCCTCTGAAATATTCTGGGTCCGCCCCTGGGCGTGGGGCGTCATTCAGACATGTCCACGCTCACCATACTTCTTCAAGATGAAATAGGTGGGCTTTATGCTCGAAATATGGACACCATGAAGTGGATTCATGTCCCTCCGGTTAGTGGATCTTTGGTGATCAACGTTGGGGATGCACTTCAAATCATAAGTAACGGGAAGTACAAAAGTGTTGAGCATCGTGTAAGTGCTAATGGAAGCAGTAACAGGATTTCAGTTCCGATATTTGTGAACCCGAGGCCTAGTGATGTTATTGGACCTTTGCAAGAATTGATTGACAGTGGAGAGAAACCACTCTATAAGAACGTCGTCTACTCAGATTATGTCAAGCATTTCTTCCGAAAAGCACATGATGGAAAGGCTACAATCGAATTTGCAAAAGTTTAATTTCGTGTAAACCACCACTGCACCACATTTCCATCCGTTTAAGAAATAACAGACGAGCTTTATAATTAAGCAATGTATGAAGATGAACTTATTTCAATTCAAAAGTATAATTTAAAGTCTTAAAAAACAATGCAAATGTCACAATGTTTGGGACCCTTTTTGTTTTTACGTAAGAAATCATTTACTAACAACTTTTTATATTTCTGTTAAAAAAAACAACTTTTTATATGTTTTTACAATCTTATAATAAAATAAGGTCTAGTAATAAAAAGTATAGAGCACTTGAATGCGAACAAACCCCAATAGAAATTCTCAAATTCGTAAAATTCTCAAATTCTTAAGCAAATTCAGTTTAAGAAGTTTAGATAGGATTGGTAATTGCTCTTTCAAAGTTAAATTGTTATTCAAATGCTTGCAACATACATATAGAAGTCCTGAGATGGTTATCAAAAATTATGTTCCAACTACAAGGAACAAAAGATACAAAATTTGATTAGTATGTTTAAAATTTAAATAATGGCTTGACGTAAGTCAACGCTTTCCAAATTATATTATAACTACATAACTATTAACGAGTACCCTTGCATAGCAACAGAATTTTATAACAGCATATAATGATACTTAAAATGCATAGCACTACTAAAAGTTTTGTACATTTCATAGCCTACATACAGCAACACAAAAGAAAAATAAATTAACCAAGCATAAAGCCAAATCAGATGTTATGATCCCACCATTCGGCAAGTATGGGATTTGGTTATGTTTTATAAATCTAACTAGGTGTCCCCACCTCAAACAAAGCTAGCTTTTTTGAGTGAGTTCTAGCACTAAGACTAATGAACTGTACGAAGCCTATAATAGGATAGGTCGTATCAATTGGTATCAAGCTAGCCCTACTTTCGAGGTTTCCAACACTCGGAGTTCGGCCTAATGGAGTGGTGCTGACTCAAAAGAGGGTGCCAACCGTAACCAACATAGCCGTGACCAACGAACTCGGAGTGGTGGCTTGGACCCCAAAGAGGGGTGCCAACCGTGACCAACGAGGACGTTGGTTCTTCAAAGGGTGGGGTATTGTTATGATCCCACATCGGCCAAGTATGGGATTGGTTTGATGTTTATAAAGTCTAGCATCTCCCTCCCAAACAAGCTAGCTTTTTGAGTGAGTTCTACACTTGGACTTAGGAACCGATACGAGCCTAGTATGGGATAGGTTTGTATCATCAGACCTCTACATAGCTTGGAACTTATATACGCAAAAGCAAAAGAAAAATGCTAGCGATAGCCTCCTCGTCTACAAATTATTATTTGCAAAAAAAGAACAACAAATATAAACTCTTCAGCTCATCTTATAACACATTGTGGCTCCTACGACTTGAATGGTTGTTTGACCACGGTAATGATCCTAGCGATTGTAGGTTTTTGCAGCCACAAGTATCGTGCTTGCTACAACTTCTAAGTTTATCAATATCTGCCTGTCAATTTGAGCCCACATAACATTTTAGTACAACCTTTAAGCCTAAGAAATTGATAAGGTTCTTTAAAAAGGCTTGAAAATCTATCATCATAACTCAAAAGGCTGAGTAACGACAGCTAAAGAGGGAAAGGATTATGGAATTGTAATTGAACCATATAGACTACATTAACTATTTATAAAGAACATATGAAAAATAGAGAAAAATAATAATATTGCCAGGTCAAGGTCAACTCGACCTGCGAAAATGAGATCGATATGCCTAAGGGTAACTCACCTCATTTTTATTTAGTAGCGACAAATACACAAGGCTGTATATGGCCAACAGTGGTGTGGAAAAAGATGTTCAATGCGTTATGCAACAAAAAATCGCACAAGGCAATCCTCTATAGAGCATCATGATACATACGATTACAAAATAGTAAAGATCATTTTGCTTATCACTTGCATATATAAAAACAAAATGGTAACTTCTGTGTAAGATCAATGTTAGTAACATATAAATTGTAAGTTTTGGAAGAAGGTTCATATCATGTGTACTGCAATTGTGGGTACCCTTGCAAAAGAGCATTCAATGACACAGCAAGCGGCTTATCGTCCCAACTTGATTGCGTCTTCTATGAACCTATCATTTTAATTTTATGGAACTTCATATTAAAGCAAAAGGGTCACATTAGAGTGATAAAAAGAGCAATCTTTAATCATATATAGAACGAAATATATTGGGTAGATTTCAAAAACACAAAACATATTTATAATATATAAAGTAGATAAGAAGATAGAAATTGAGAAGCGAAAACCTTACCAAGAATGAGTAACATAAAGCATATGGACTGATTGAAATAATATAATAGAAGGAAAACTCACTAATGTTGTTTTTGAATCGTATATGTTAATAGAAGATGGGTATCATTGTGTTTTTTGTTATGTCTAACCAAGAATATAAAACAACCCTTAGAAACCCATTTGTCGGACGATATTAGACCACCAGAACAACTCATCGACGGCCTATGTATCACATTGCCCAATCAAGAAAGAAAAAACCAGATTAATATGATGTGGATCGTAACAAATCTCCCACCGCGCAAAGACACTAAAACCATCAAACAAAATAAATCGAAAAACACAAAACCAAATAACCTATATTGACTCAAACAATCACCAAACACACCAAACCACCACGTATCGAAATCCACTAAGCAAACCGATAACTCCCAAAAAACTGAAACACCAGGAATGTGGTAAGGAAGAGGGCTATGGAGATTAGGTTTATGGTGACGGCAGTAAAAGAGATTTATGTGTGAGTTGTGTGTGTTTTAGGTTAGATGAGAGAAAGATATGAGAAAATAGCATGTTTCAACTTTCCATATAATGTGCAATGACGCACAAGCCCATATTCAACATTCCCTAAATAAGTTTCCACATTCGAGAAATCTTCAAATCTCTTTATAAATAAGGAGTAAGATTTGAATAATTATTTATGAATATCGTTACTCAAATTGTCTGGGGCCTAAAATAACGGCTGGATTTTAACTTTTTCAATTATTCATAAGGATTACCATTTTCAAGGTTTCTCAATTCAACTTAGTTTTTAAATTGTTAACCTAAAATAAGTTCAACTTTTCAATTTCAAACTTAGGTCAAATTCTCTTTATAAATAGTAGTGATTTAATTAGTAGGTTATAATGATTTAATTTTTCCAATGTTTCTTAAAATAAGGATTTTCAACTTTTTAAATTTCAACTTTTCTAGATTTCTAGTTTCAACATTTGAGTAAATCTCCTTTATAAGGAGTATAGATATAGATATAGATATAGATATTTGAGTCTTTGTTTTGGTAAAATTATACTTTTTTTGTTTATCATAATTCAATGTTTTCTTATATATTCTCAGTGTTTCTCTTTTATTTTGATTTTGTAAATCAGGGAAAATGAACCCTAACCTGCAACAACTATTTCTTGGCATAAATGTAAATAACAGTATATGTATGACTGTATATGCAAAAAATGGTTTATAGATCACCATGTTGCTGCTAATGGTTCAGAATTGAAGAAAATGGTTAGTTACTTTTATAATTATTGTTTGTTTTTAGATTTTCCTTTTAATAAAAACTTTACTGATTTTGATATGAAAAAAAAATTGGGTAGGCGATGATAATGCATGTGTATAAGGTTTGTGTACATTGGTTTTGTTTTTGGCCTTTTAATGTTGTGAGATTTTGTTTTGTAGATATGAAAATGATGAAGGAGAGGCTTGCCAAGTTGTTGTTAGGGGAAGATATGTCGGGTTGAGGCAAAGGTGTTTCGTCCGATTTGGCATTGTCAAATGCCATCACAAATCTAGCAGGTTAGCGCGGTTTTGTTTGTTTTTTCTATATTTGGCTTAATCATATTGTTAGAAAAACTAATAATCGTTGCGCGTAGAACTTTACTATCAAGGTCAATGTTGCGAATAATTGGACAAAAACGGTGGAAAAGGTGGTGAATAGCGTTAAAGGTATGTATATTATGTTTCTGTCAATCTCGGAATTTTCCTAATTAGTATATATGTATATATATGATTTGATTATTTTGTGTTTTTTTTCTTCTTTCTTTTGGTTGGTTAAATCAAAGGAGTTAGAAGTTTCCGAATGGATGATACTGGAAAGGTACATGTATCTGGTTATATTGAACCAAACGTACTTCTGAAATGTCTGCGGAAAAATGGAAAAGAAGCACATCTGCTACATTGGCAATATGGAGAGTGTTCAACCAATTTGTATCAAAACAATAGTTATCAATACAGTGGCTTTCAAAGGGGTGGCTATCAAAACGGTGGCTATCATCAAGGTGGTTATGGAGGCTATCATAATAACAACGGAAATGGTTATAGCTACAATCATCAACCACTAGTTACCTATGTGCCATCATATCCACCTCGTGGCGATCCATATGCTAGTGATGAGGAGAGCAGCTCATGGTCTATCATGTGATGTCGATTTTCATGCCATAATTATCACTAGTGATTTGTTATGTTTTTGTTTATGTTTTGCTATGACATTTGATGATGGATTATTTAGCGAACAGTGCTTATGCTAGTTGACTTTTTAAACTAGCATACCTTATTTCATAAAAGAACATCAATGCAATGCATATTATGAATTACTGAAGTTATAGTATATTTTTTTAGTTGGTGCTATGTTTAAATGAGTTTGTCGAAAAGTATATTAAAGTGCTTTGTACTAAAAGATAATTTAATGCTCGTCACGATTTTGTAATTTATATAAATTAACAATTTATGATTCTTAAGATATGTAATATTAAAAACTGAGCATTAGAGTGAATTTTAATTAAAAAAATCCATCAATCCCGTCATCTTTTCTTCTATAATATATGTGAGTATAATTTGTCCATCAGAAAATAATAATCTCTAATTGACCTTTTCTCTAATTGAGCTCTCGTGCACTTAACATGGCGCTTACCAGCAGGCTAGTTACACTTATTTGGTGTTAAGGTCCAGTTTGTAATATTTAATACAGTAAAATCTTTTGCATTAAATTTTGCAAAATCACTGTTCAAGGAACAATAAAATTATCTCCTGTTAAGTTAGCTTATATTTTCCATCAGTATAATACACTGCAATGTTGTATTTGCCTTCGAGAATCAAGGAAACTATTTCGTAGAATCGATCCTTGCTATTACTGCACACGTGTCTATAATGCTATTATCCAGCAGTGCCACAAATGATTCCTTTGTTTACATTAATGTTTTCGAAACTAAGCAAACCTCCATCCAGACCATGAGATCCAACGACTATTCTAACGTGGGATGACTTATAGATCTGGTTACTACCAGTTAGTTCGAGTTGTAAGAACACATGCATACTTAGCTGACAAAATAAAAATTATGTTTGTTGGCCCCTTCGGATCATCTCTGGCTCGAATCAAACATGTCTAATGAACAAAACTCACGACACACAAACTCACACTTTGTATATAATGAATTCTGTTAGTTTTTACAGACACTTTGACATCTATATATACTACATGAAAATAACTACCTATAACCACCAATAACTAACTATTCGGTTGGTAACTTTATTCTTGACATACTAGGACCCTAAACTTATAAACTTTACATACACGACTCTAAAAACATAAACTAATTACACAACGACCCCTGAACATGGATTAATGAATTAAATCCTAATAGCTGTCCCCTTTAATTTTATTAATCCATGTCTTCAACATCTTCATGTCTTCAACTCGATCATCTCTATCTTTGAATATGTTGTAACGGGTCTTCTCGTCTTCGTCTTTCAAATTACAACAATGTCAGGCCCTCTAAGCCTTTAGTCCTTTTAAAAAGTCTTGCCCATTTTATCTTTGGAACCAAAAAAAACACATGTTCTTTAGCCACCAAACAAGTTGCACTGTGTAAGGCCATGGCCCTCTTTTCTTCTATTTCTCTATAGTCTTCAAACAACAATTTAGGGCAATCGGTTTCCTCTTCACTCTTGATGTTGTAACGCAACCAGTAAGTTCTCTTTTCTTGTCTCTTTTCCTTTCTTGGATTTTATGTTTTTTGGCATTATTTCCTCGATTTTGTTCTCCTCTTGTAATAATCCAATTTTGAATCGATTTTCTTCCAGATTGAATTAAAAAAAACCAGGTTGTTCTTCCTTTTCTCTGTTTCTTTTCTGACGAGTCACACAACGGCGGCGGTTTCTCCTTCACCCTACCATGTATGTCTTTTTCTCTCTTTTTTACTTTTTCTGATTTGATCTCTACTCGATCGAACCGTGTCTCTTATTATTCAATTTTTCCTAAATCGAATTTTGGGTTTTCCTAACCCTTTCTGAAGAACGGATCTAATCCTGATCTGGTTCTTCATTCTGATTGGTGTTTGCGGTTTAGTTTCTTGCAATCTGCAAAGCGTATTCCTCTTGAATCGTTGCACTCCTCTAATCGCCTTTGATGAAACACAAACTGAAACACCGGGTTTGATTCGAACCTCTGACGCTCTGGTACCACTGTTGGCCCCTTCGGATCATCTCTGGCTCGAATCAAACATGTCTAATGAACAAAACTCACGACACACAAACTCACACTTTGTATATAATGAATTCTGTTAGTTTTTACAGACACTTTGACATCTATATATACTACATGAAAATAACTATAACCACCAATAACTAACTATTCGGTTGGTAACTTTATTCTTGACATACTAGGACCCTAAACTTATAAACTTTACATACACGACTCTAAAAACATAAACTAATTACACAACGACCCCTGAACATGGATTAATGAATTAACATCCAATAATGTTTTTATATTAGACAGGGCAAGAGATTTATCCTTAAAATAATATCAAGAAATTATTGATTCTCAGTTAGTAGTTTTCAGTTATTAAAAAATGATGTTTTAGACCTCTTGAACACTTTTACCATGAGACATCATGCATGTTAAACATGAAAATGAATATAGAGAATATCAATCCCCTAATATAAATTCATAATAACTATCAAATTGTTTTATACCACAACCAACCACAAGGTTGGTGGCCATGCGCATATGCATTCTTCTGCACGAAGAATGAATCAATCAGAACAAAAAAGTTGAGTACTAGTTTCTATTAATAGCAACAAACTAGACTAAAGAATGCATCAATATTACAAAATAAACCATTTCATATACAAACACCTCTCAAACCATGGCTCCATCGATCTCGATAACTAGCACAGAGTCACTCAACATTATGGATTTTGTGGTGAACAAAGGTCATGGAGTAAAAGGCTTAGCAGAACTGGGACTTAAAGCCCTACCAAATCAATACATTCAACCTCCACAAGAAAGGTTTGATAATAGCAACGAAGAACCGAATCAAGATTCCATCCCAGTTATCGATATGTCCAACTGGGATGACCCGAATGTTGCAAAAGATATATGTGATGCAGCAAGCAAGTGGGGCTTTTTTCAAATAGTGAACCATGGAGTCCCCTATCATGTTCTCGATGATGTTAAAGATGCAACCCGAAAGTTTTTTGCATTGCCAGCTGAAGAAAAGCTGAAATACTCAAAAGAAAAATCGGTTACAAATAGTATACGTTTTGGTACAAGTTTTACTCCTGAAGCCGAGAAAGCTCTCGAGTGGAAAGATTATCTCAGCCTCTTTTTTGTCTCGGATGATGAGGCTGCAACCCTCTGGCCTTCTGTATGCAGGTGAAATTATGTTGTTTTTGCTATGCACTATTAGAGAACGCATTATATGTCGATATATAGCTGCTTTTTTCCTTTAAGCTTATAAGCTTATTTAAGTTGGTTTTAAATGGTACATTTGTTTTATTCGGCAGGACACAGCTTGGATATGATAAAGAGTTTTCAAAATTGGTCGTCAAAAAGCTGCTCATGATACTTTTGAATGGACTCAATGTGAAAGAAATCGATGAAGCCAAAGAATCGAAGCTTATGGGGTCAAAGAGGATTAACCTAAACTACTATCCAAAATGTCCTAACCCTGAATCTACATCGTGGGGTGTGGGCGTCATTTAGAGTTATGTCCACGTCTCACCATCTCTTCTTCAAGATGAAATAGGTGGGCTTTATGTTCGAAATATGGACACCATGAAGTGGATTCATGTCCCTCCGGTTAGTGGATCTTTGGTGATCAATGTTGGGGATGCACTTCAAATCATAAGTAACGGGAAGTACAAAAGTGTTGAGCATCGTGTAAGTGCTAATGGAAGCAGTAACAGGATTTCAGTTCCGATATTTGTGAACCCGAGGCCTAGTGATGTTATTGGACCTTTGCAAGAATTGATTGACAGTGGAGAGAAACCACTCTATAAGAACGTCGTCTACTCAGATTATGTCAAGCATTTCTTCCGAAAAGCACATGATGGAAAGGCTACAATCGACTTTGCAAAAGTTTAATTTCGTGTAAACAACACTGACCCATTCCATCCGTTTAAGAAATAACAGACGAGCTTTATAATTAAGCAATGTATGAAGATGAACTTATTTCAATTCAAAAGTATAAATTAAAGTCTTAAAAAACAATGCAAATGTCACACTGTTTGGGGACCTTCATTGTGTGTCGCAAAGAACTCATTTACTAACAAACTATTTATATGTTTTTTACAATCTTATAATAAAATAGGTTAGTAAATAAAAATATAGAGCACTTGAATGCGACAAACCCCAATAGAAATTCTCAGATTCGTAAAAGAGTAGAGAAAAAAAGAAAAAAGATATTAACAATAATGAAAAAAAAATAAAAATATACCTATCTTTTTTTTTTATTCATTCATATTTGTGTCTTGGTTTTTGAATCGAATTCAAAGATAAGGGATTATAGTAATCCTGTTTTTTGATAGAAGATGATTTTGAGTTAAATTATAAGGAGGAAATGAAATATGTTAAAAACGGAAAGATTTTCAATTAGACATCAAAGAAAAAACTAATAAAAATGCTTGTAAGTCATTCATTAGAAGGAGGCCATTAAATAGCCTTACTTGGGAACATCAAGCAACAAAAAAAACTGTAATCTATCCTAAGAACTAGACAAATGTGACCCACTCTATTAGTACATTACCTTTACTCGATCAACTATAATACCCATTTCAAAGTATCATTACATGTCTATACTCCATGGCATTACGTAGAAATAGACCAAAAGACTATTAAACTAAACTCTAGACATGCCATGTATACGTCACATAAACGATTAATACTAGATTCACCCCATTAATCATTTATTTATGCCTTCTCGGTCACTTCCTAAGAACATTCTTTCGAAGCATCTCCACTCTTGACTTTTCCTGGATACCCGACCTCCAGCTCGGTCACATCCAAAGTCGTCTCTAGCTCAACTGCTCACAACACTCGAAACATATAACATGGCATCCCGTGGGAGACGTTCATTACCACCCGACTTATCCGGGACTCACGACCACCTCTCCCGGCCACGTCCAAGCCACCCGATGAAACTTCACCGCCATAATTTCACACCTTGTTGCTTCGCCATTTTTCCTTTTGTCTTGACACCATAACCTTTGCCGATTAATGCTATTCCGTGTAGATTCCTACTCCGATCAAAAAACAAGGTAACCACCACCTTTTCCATTCTCTAATACCCACAACACAAACCAAACTCAAAGCCACATGCTTTGGTTTCATTCTGATCATCTTTTCCGCGCCTTCGGTTAATCACACAAACATGTCATCAAGGATGGAACCTCTGATCATAAGATCACAGCCCCTAACTTCTTCATCCAAGCTTGTTCTAAGAGCACTTTTCCACCGATCTAGAAGACAAGGTCACACCTGCCTTTACTGTCTTCCGTCATCCGCAAAACAAACAGAATCAAAGTTACCTGCTTTTCCTAACTCTTCCCGTTCGTTTATCCTGCAACCCCGGTTAGTCTCTCACAATGGACAAGCACAAAGCTACAACCTTATTCTGATCATACCCGGTTCCAGGGACCTATTCCACCGACCAAGACGACAAGCTATAAACTTACTTCTGTTACACATGTAGAAACGAAAAAAATCCAAGGCCAACTGCTTGACGGATCCTTTCCGGTTCGTTTCACGCACTCCATCGGTTAGTCTCTTCAACATGAACAAATGATCAAGTAGCTTCACACCCTTACAGGACAAGAAAGTTGATCAACACAAACGTCCCTTAAAGACAAAACCCGGTTCCCTTCTGTGTCCGCCCCAAAGGGCTACACCTTTACTTGGAACCGACTCTCAAACCCGCCTTTAATCGAACGAAGCTCTTGATACCAAATGAAGATTTCAAATAGACACTCACACTCACAAGTTACTGTGATGGAAGAAAAACTACTAAAATGCTTGTATTCATTCATAGAAAGGAGGCCTATATATAGCCTTACATGGGAACATAAAGCAACAAATAAACTGCTAATCTATCCTAAAGAACTGGACAAATGTGACCCACTCTTCTAGTACACTACCATAATACACTGTCAACCTATAATACCATTTCAAAGTATCACTTACATGTCTATACTCCATGCATACGTAGAATATAGACCAAAAAGACTTATTAAACTGAACTCTAGACATGCCATGCATACGTGACATAAACGATTAATCCAACAAAAAACGGAAAGTTTGTATTACATAAAAAATCCCAAGATTTACTTGCTAAAATGAATGCATATAATCAAGTATTAATACTCATATCATGTTGCCTTCTTCTTGACAGTTAATCAACTAATTTATCACAAATAACAGCTTTTGTTACCATGGCACCTAAGCACAAGAAGGATCAAGACACTGCATCCATTTTTTTTTCCGTTCTAGATTAAGTTACAGGTTCGTATATATACTTCTAATATCGTTGTATGTCTTTTTTTTGTTCTTGATCGTTGCGCGTAGAACTTTACTATCAATAAGGTCGATGTCGCGAATAACTGGAAAAAACGGTGGAAAAAGTAGTGAATAGCATTAAAGGTATGTATATTATGTTTTCTGTCAATCTCGTAATTTTCCTAATTGGTATATATGTATATATATGATTTGGTATTTGTGTTTCTTTGTTCTTTCTTTTGGTTCGGTTAAATCAAGGAGTAAGAGTTTCCGAATGGATGATACTGGAAAAGGTACAAGTATCGGGTTATATTGAACCAAACGTACTTCTGAAATGTCTGCGGAAAAATGGAAAAGAAGCACATCTGGTGCATTGGCAATATGGAGAATGTTCAACCAATTTGTATCAAAACAATAGTTATCAAAACAGTGGCTTTCAAAGGGGTGGTTATCAAAACGGTGGCTATCATCAAGGTGGTTATGGAGGCTATCATAATAACAACGGAAACGGTAATTATAGCTTCATAACCACTAAGTTACTCTGTGCCATCGTATCCACCTCGTGGCGATCCATATGCTAGTGATGAGGAGAGCAGCTCATGGTCTATCATGTGATGTCGATTTTCATGCCATAATTATCACTAGTGATTTGTTAAGTTTTTGTTTATGTTTTGCTATGATATTTGATGATGGATTATTTAGCGAACAGTGCTTATGCTAGTTGACTTTTTACACTAGCATACCTTATTTCATAAAAGAACATCAATGCAATGCATATTATGAATTACTGAAGTTATAGTATATTTTTTTAGTTGGTGCTATGTTTAAATGAGTTTGTCGAAAAGTATATTAAAGTCCTTTGTACAAAAAGATAATTTAATGCTCGTCACGATTTTGTAATTTATATAAATTAACAATTTATGATTCTTAAGATATGTTATATTAAAAACTGAGCATTAGAGTGAATTTTAATTAAAAAAATCCATCAATCCCGTTATCTTTTCATCTATAATATATGTGAGTATAATTTGTCCATCAGAAAATAATAATCTCTAATTGACCTTTTCTCTAATTGAGCTCTCGTGCACTTAACATGGGGCTTACCCGCAGGCTAGTTACACTTATTTGGTGTTAAGGTCCAGTTTGTAATATTTAATACAGTAAAATCTTTAGCATTAAATTTTGCAAAATCACTGTTCAAGGAACAATGTTTGACCATACAAAAGTTGAAAATGGTGGGGGCCATTACTCTTTTAGCGACAACATGAATCGTCTTTAAATTGCCTCCCTCTCTTAGCGACAACATGAATGTTGCAAAAGATATATGTGATGCAGCAAGCAAGTGGGGCTTTTTTTCAAATAGTGAACCATGGAGTCCCCTATCATGTTCTCGATGATGTTAAAGATGCAACCCGAAAGTTTTTTGCATTGCCAGCTGAAGAAAAGCTGAAATACTCAAAAGAAAAATCGGTTACAAATAGTATACGTTTTGGTACAAGTTTTACTCCTGAAGCCGAGAAAGCTCTCGAGTGGAAAGATTATCTCAGCCTCTTTTTTGTCTCGGATGATGAGGCTGCAACCCTCTGGCCTTCTGTATGCAGGTGAAATTATGTTGTTTTTGCTATGCACTATTAGAGAACGCATTATATGTCGATATATAGCTGCTTTTTTCCTTTAAGCTTATAAGCTTATTTAAGTTGGTTTAATTGGTTATTTTTTTTATTGGCAGGAATCAAGCTCTGGAATATATAAAGAGTTCAAAATTGGTCATCAAAAAGCTGCTCATGATACTTTTGAATGGACTCAATGTGAAAGAAATCGATGAAGCCAAAGAATCGAAGCTTATGGGGTCAAAGAGGATTAACAAAATACTATCCAAAAGGTTCCTTACCCAGGAACTCACAGTGGGCGTGGGGCGTCATTCAGACGTGTCCACGCTCACCATACTTCTTCAAGATGAAATAGGTGGGCTTTATGTTCGAAATATGGACACCATGAAGTGGATTCATGTCCCTCCGGTTAGTGGATCTTTGGTGATCAATGTTGGGGATGCACTTCAAATCATAAGTAACGGGAAGTACAAAAGTGTTGAGCATCGTGTAAGTGCTAATGGAAGCAGTAACAGGATTTCAGTTCCGATATTTGTGAACCCGAGGCCTAGTGATGTTATTGGACCTTTGCAAGAATTGATTGACAGTGGAGAGAAACCACTCTATAAGAACGTCGTCTACTCAGATTATGTCAAGCATTTCTTCCGAAAAGCACATGATGGAAAGGCTACAATCGACTTTGCAAAAGTTTAATTTCGTGTAAACCACCACTGCACCACATTTCCATCCGTTTAAGAAATAACAGACGAGCTTTATAATTAAGCAATGTATGAAGATGAACTTATTTCAATTCAAAAGTATAATTTAAAGTCTTAAAAAACAATGCAAATGTCACAATGTTTGGGACCCTTTTGTTTTTACGTAAGAAATCATTTACTAACAACTTTTTATATTTCTGTTAAAAAAAACAACTTTTTATATGTTTTTACAATCTTATAATAAAATAAGGTCTAGTAATAAAAAGTATAGAGCACTTGAATGCGAACAAACCCCAATAGAAATTCTCAAATTCGTAAAAGAGCTAGAGAAAAAAAGATATTAACAATAATGCAAAAAAAATAAAAAATAAATATACCCTATCTTTTATTTTTATACAATATATTTGAGTCTTTGTTTTTTGAACGAATCAAAGATAAGGATTATAGTAAAATCCTGTTTTGATTGAAGAAGATTTCTGAGTTAAATTATAAGGAAGGAAATGAATATGTTAAAAACGGAAAAGATTTCAAATAGACACTCAAAGAAAAACTACTAAAATGCTTGTATTCATTCATAGAAAGGAGGCCTATATATAGCCTTACATGGGAACATAAAGCAACAAATAAACTGCTAATCTATCCTAAAGAACTAGACAAATGTGACCCACTCTTCTAGTACACTACCATAATACACGGTCAACCTATAATACCATTTCAAAGTATCACTTACATGTCTATACTCCATGCATACGTAGAATATAGACCAAAAAGACTTATTAAACTGAACTCTAGACATGCCATGCATACGTGACATAAACGATTAATCTAACATTCACCCCCTTAATCGTTTATTTATGCCGTCTCGGTCACGTCCTAAGCACCTTCTTTCGAACCATCTCCACTCTCGACTTTTCCTGGACACCCGACCTCCAACTCGGTCACATCCAAAGTCGTCTCTAGCTCAACTGCTCACAACACTCGAAACATATAACATGGCATCCCGTGGGAGACGTTCATTACCATCCCGACTTATCCCGGACTCACGACCACCTCTCCGGCCACGTCCAAAGCCACCCGATTTGAACTTCCACCGCCATAATGTTCACACCTTGTTGCTTCTCCATTCTCCTCTTGTCTTGACAACCATACCTTTGCCGATTAATGCTATTCCGTGTGATTCCTCCACCGATCAAAAAAACAAGGTAACCACCACCTTTTCCGTTCTCTAATACCCGCAACACGAACCAAACTCAAAGCCACCTGCTTTGATTTCATTCCGCTCGTCTTTTCCGCGCCTTCGGTTAATCACACAAACATGTCATCAAGGATGGAACCTGTGATCATAACATCACAACCCCTAACTTCTTCATCCAAGCTTGTTCCAAGAGCACTTTTCCACCGATCAAGAAGACGAGGTCACACCCGCCTTTACCGTCTTCCGTCATCCGCAAAACGAACAGAATCAAAGCTACCTGCTTTTCCCGACTCTTCCCGTTCGTTTATCCCGCAACCCCGGTTAGTCTCTCACGACGGACAAGCACAAAGCTACAACCCTATTCTGATCATACCCGTTCCAGGAGACCTATTCCACCGACCAAGAAGACAAGCTATACACTCTACCTTCTTCTTACACATGTAGAACGAAAAAAATCCAAAGCCACCTGCTTTGACGGATCCTTTCCTTTCGTTTCACGCACTCCCGTCGGTTAGTCTCTTCAACATGAAACAAATGATCAAGGTAGCTTACACACCCCTTCCCTGAACAAGGAAGCTGATCAACACAAACGTCCCTTAAAGACAAAACCCGGTTCCCTTCTGTGTCCGCCCCAAAGGGCTACACCTTTACTTGGAACCGACTCTCAGGGACGGAAGTTTGTAGGGACCAGAGAGGCTGTGGCCCCCCCAAATTTCTTGTCATTATGTACAAAATTTACCCTTTTACTAATAGTTATAGTTAATTTCTAGACCAAATGTTGAGGAAAAGTACATATTGGCCCCCGTATAATGAATACCTTATATAATAGCCCCTCCAACAAAAGTGTTCAAGTTCCGTCCCTGCATATCATGTTGCCTTCTTCTTGACAGTTAATCAACTAATTTATCACAAATAACAGCTTTTGTTACCATGGCACCTAAGCACAAGAAGGATCAAGACACTGCATTTACGGTTAGTTACTTGGTACCAGAAAACATTAGATCCATTTCTTTCTAAGATAAGTTACCAGGTTCGTATATATACTTCTAATATCGTTCTATGTTTTTTTTGTTCTTGATCGTTGCGTGTAGAACTTTACTATCAATTAAGGTCGATGTCGCGAATAATTGGACAAAAATGGTGGAAAAATTAGTGGAAAACGTTAAGGAGGTATGTACATTATGTTATCTGTCAACCCTTAATTTTCCTAATTAGTATATATGAATATATATGAATTTGATATTTTGGTGTGTCTTTGTTCTTTCTTTTGGTTGGTTAAATCAAAGGAGTAAGAAGTTTCCGAATGGATGATACTGGAAAGGTACATGTATCGGGTTATATTGAACCAAACGTACTTCTGAAATGTCTGCGGAAAAATGGAAAAGAAGCACATCTGGTGCATTGGCAATATGGAGAATGTTCAACCAATTTGTATCAAAACAATAGTTATCAAAACAGTGGCTTTCAAAGGGGTGGTTATCAAAACAGTGGCTATCATCAAGGTGGTTATGGAGGCTATGATAATAACAACGGAAACGGTAATTATAGCTACAATCATCAACCACTAGTTACCTATGTGCCATCATATCCGCCTCGTGGCGATCCATATGCTAGTGATGAGGAGAGCAGCTCATGGTCTATCATGTGATGTCGATTTTCATGCCATAATTATCACTAGTGATTTGTTATGTTTTTGTTTATGTTTTGCTATGACATTTGATGATGGATTGTTTCGCGAACAGTGCTTATGCTAGTTGACTTTTTAAACTAGCATACCTTATTTCATAAAAGAACATCAATGCAATGCATATTATGAATTACTGAAGTTATAGTATATTTTTTTAGTTGGTGCTATGTTTAAATGAGTTTGTCGAAAAGTATATTAAAGTGCTTTGAACTAAAAGATAATTTAATGCTCGTCACGATTTTGTAATTTATATAAATTAACAATTTATGATTCTTAAGATATGTAATATTAAAAACTGAGCATTAGAGTGAATTTTAATTAAAAAAATCCATCAATCCCGTCATCTTTTCTTCTGTGTAAGATCAATGTTAAGTAACAATATAAATGTATGTTTGAAGAAGGTTCATTCATGGTACTAAATTGTGGGTACCTTGCAATAGAGCATTCAATGACACAGCAAGCGGCATATCCCACTTGATTGCGGTCTTCTATGAACCTATAATTTAATTTTATGGAACTTCATATTAAGCAAAAGGCGTCACATTAGCAGTGATAAAAAGAGCATCTTAATCACATATAGAACGAATATATGTGGGCAGATATCAAAACCACCATATTTATATATATAAAGTAGTATTAAGAAGAAAGAAATTGAGATGCGAAAACCATAACAAGAATGAGTATCATAGAAGCTTTGACTGATTGAAATAAAAGGAATAGAAGGAAACTCACTAATGGTGTTTTTGAATCGTTATGTTATAGAAGAATGAGTATCATTGTGTTTTTTGTTATGTTCTAACCAAAATAATAACAACCCTTAGATAACCCATGCCGGACGATATTAGACCACCAGAACAACTCATCGACGGCCTATGTATCACATCCCAACAAGAAAGTAAAAAACCTGATAATATGATGTGGATCTTAACAAATCTCCAACCTGCGAAAGACACTAAAACCATCAAACAACAATAAATCGTAAACACAAAAACCACATAACCTGAGATTGATCTCAAACCACCAAACACACTCAAAACCACCAAGCGTATCGAAATCCACTAAGCAAACCGATAACGCCCAAAAAACCGAAAACACCAGGAGATGGTGGTAAGGAAGAGGGCGATGGTGATTAGGTTTATGGTGGCGGCAGTAAAGAGATTTATGTGGGTGAGTTTGTGTGTGTTTTAGGTTTAGAAAGTAGAGAAATGAATAAGAGAAAAAAGCCAGTTTTCCAACTTTCAATATAATTTAGCAATGATGCACAGCCATTTCAACATTCCCTAAAATAGTTTCCAAGCATTCAAGAAAATCTCAAATCTCCTTTATAAATAAGGAGTAGGAGAAAAGTTCTATGTAGAACACTATCTAATCAAAAGAACAATCCACTTCATCTCAACCATCCATTTTATTTCCATCTAATGGTTTAGATTAATTTTTATTTTTATTTAATTAAAAAACCCACTTTCATCTTATTTTTTTAAAATTAAATATCTCACAAACCGTTAATCGTTACGCAAAACGAAACATACCATCGCGACGAGAATTAATCATCTTTCTTATAGAGGGAGCAACTTCTATTAATACTTTTTGAAGAATTTTTTTTTGATTATTTTTTTGATTCACAGTCTAACAAAAGAGCACAATGTGATTTTACGAATCACATGTGATTTTGGATTACAAATCATCATGTATTATTTTCTAGACTGTGATGAAAAGAAAAATTCGGGAAAAAAAGTTCGTCGATAAGTATAGTAGATAGTGCACTCTATAAAAAGAAAAAAAAAAATACTCGTCCGATAGGCTTTCGACAGAGCACTCTTTTTATCCCTGCCACCGATTTTTTTTGCAATCATGTATTGAAAAAATCGCATGTGATTTGTGGATACAGAATCACATTTGTGATTTTCATTAAATCACCACTACGAAAAAAAAAGTCTTATCAATGGACACACAAAAAGTGTCAGAAAAAGGGCACTAAAAAGACTTTTTTTTCACACCTTCACTTTGTCCAAAAAGGATGTCATTAAAGAAGTCCAGCGGATAAAAGAAACGTAGTGACAATGTTTAGTGACACTTATAAGTGTCAGGATAAGTTGATCTTATTTCTGACCATACATACGAATCTTGTCCACTAATTCGTTCAGTCTGTAATTAATACATACTTTTATCTGCCCGTTATTTAATTCAAAATTAACACATAAAAAACTAAAAGTATAATTAACAAAACAAAACTCTGAATTTCAAACATATTTATTATTCAACTATAATCGGTATAGACCAAGATATTTATGCCTAACCATCACAAGACAAGAAGACGGAACATCTTTCTCAAGAATGGAAATGCGAGTACGTGATGATCGGGAGAATCCAACTAAAATACAACTGATCTAAAAAAATTAAACAACGGCATGCTCAGGGACTTCGCACATAATCCTCATGTCTCTTAGATTCCTCATGCGCTTAATTGGAACCGGCAAATATTGCACGTTGACTGAAAAAAATTTCTCAAAGGCTTGCACATATAAAAACTACAAAAACTGCCCAAACTGACCCAACCCGCCACCGATAGTTCAAAGCTTATTGAAGCACATATAAAACTGTTAAAATAAACAAATACTTGCTGTGAAGACGACTTGCTTAAAGGGCTTCCAAGCATTTTAGGAAAAAAAAATTTCCTATAGAAGCTGTACATACAAAACAAAAAGTCCATAATCACATAATAGCTTTGCACCCACCCATTTCGCAACTTGGTAGTCTTCAGATATTGATTCTCCATAAAAATACCATCTTTAAAACCCCTATGTTCCAAAAGAAGCACAATGACTAATACAAACAAATGAAAAGTAAAGGTACACATACCTTAGCGTTGTCCATAGCATCTGCAAATGAGTCAATATCCCAGGGGTTGACGCGTATCGCTCCACTTAAAGACGGGGAGCATCCTATGAACTCAGAAACAACCAACATGCTTTTCTTTAACCTAGACGAATCCAAACCTAGGAACTTATCAAGCCCCTATCGCTTCCTTGACGACTGATAACGTATTCATAGGGTATAAGATTCATCCCATCTCTTAACACGTCACCAAACCACCTCTGTAACAACATAATAGCTACGCGCGCGTCATAAAATGTTTAGGGCTTGTCCATTAAGATAATGGTTCCTACCCGAGCTTTGCAAAAAAAAAAGTCTTGTTGATTCGCTTGACAGTTGAATATGTCTCACCACCACCAACCTTACTTCACCACCATTACCTGCATATTAAACACAAAAAATAAATAATCATGTGAACTCATATGTAGCTGAGTCTAAAAACTAGCAGTGATAAAATGGGCGAGTTAGGTGACTAGTAAAATTTTACTATCAGGCATGGGTTGATCCACAAACATTTTTATTTTGAAAAAGTTATATTGTAGTAAAGCAGATAAGGAGATTTTACGCATTTTTTATACACTTTGGTTAACTTTAAACCCGCCTTTCCCCGTTTGACCCATGTGGTTCATTTTTTGTTAGTTAAAACCTTTTTAATATTACCATTGACAGATAGAATATAGCTCAAACGACACATTAATCTGTAAATGGGTGACAATTGTCAGCGATATTGAGAAACACAAAAGACAACATATGTTACCTGCAAGGTAGGTGTCCAAATCATCAGCAGCAACATCGAATGGCACATCTTTTATCAATAGTCAATGCAAGTCCTCTAACAGACTCGACCTTCTCTTCGGGTAGAAACCTCCTCAACACACCATATGCAAAAGTGGAAATAAACGCATGAATCCTTGGGTATGAGGCATAATAGGATACAATAGTAAGATGAATAAGATGTAAATGTAAGTGCTCACGAAGGATTGTAAATGGGTCTTCCAGGATCGAGAAGTAGTGTCACATAATTCTCCATGGAAGTTAGTAGTGATCTCTGCTTAATTTGAATATAACCCTGCAGAAAGAAGCAAGCAAAAGTGAAACTCGTAGTTTACACACACCTAAAAATATCAGAACCAAAAAAGTGGACAAAATATGACTAACTCATAATGCTCTTGGCAAGTGCCTTCGCTAGCAGTTCTACTGGCGAGAGACCAGAAGCATTCAAGAGATCTTCAACGGCTGACTTGAAGACAGGGATCACACTGCATATGTTTCGTATAGTCTTATAAAGATGTTAAGAGGTAACAAGATGTGTTTTTTAGTACGGGTCAAAGCGGTTCAGGCTATGTAGAGTTGATCTGCAAACACTTTTTCTTATCCATATTTAGAAATATTCAATGTGCTAGTTAGAATTAAAAGATATTATTATTACATCAACACTCGAACAAATTGATTTTAGAGGTGGTGGTATGCTGTAAAAATGAACCAATTCGAACATTTGACTCATTTGAGAGAAAACATCACCCAAGTCGAGTTTGTACCTATCACAAGTGGTTGAGGAAACATTAACAAATTACAAAGATTAATCATACCTATCAGAAACTCGAAGTGTTGCTTCTGCAGCATCCAAACCAGCAGCTCTGACAATATCTGATGGCTGGGGAGCTAAAACGTGTTCAAATTTCACACCAACTTCCCTCTCTAACTTGGATATATTTGCTTTCCTTGGCTCATAAAGAGTGATGGCAACACCAGAATTTCCTTAACAAGTTTTTAGGAGGAAGATCAGGAATGAAGGTCGCAAAAAAATGATAATGTAATATTGTAATGCTGAACATTGTTATTTTATAATTACCTGCTCTTCCTGTCCTTCCATCTGTTGACTTGTCAGTTCAGTTACGTGACTCACTTATCCAAAATCTAAGCTAAGATAACACATCTAAACTATAAACATAAAAAATAAGCCATAACACTATCTATATGTATCGCCAATAATAACTAGATATTCAAAATTAACTAATATCACATTGACGTCAACTAAAAAACAGATCGAAACATCATGATTTAACTATTCTTATCATGATACAGATTTGGACCACGAGCAAGCCACTTAATCTTTTTACAACCATTTTAGAGGTTAACTTATACATGCCACAAGTATGTATGTTAATCTGCAGGTTCAGTTATATCCACTAAGCATGTAAGCTCACGCGACTCATGGACTCATGCCCTCGAACAACTTAAACTAGTACATTACTTCATAAGTTTAAAATCAACCAGAAACCTATGTCCAAGCTACACTCAATATTTAGAAACATCCACATCAAACACACGCGACTCATTAACGATTCGCCCTAACTTGGAAATTAATCTAACCCGTTCATTTCTATCCAAATATAGATAAACATCCCTCAAACTCACGCAACTCATAACTAATTCGCGCTAACTTGGAATAATCATACCATTTTTCAATCCAAATAAGTAACGAAAACCAGTTTCATATAAGCTCATATAAGTCGATATATCCGAATAGGTGTTTGTTTCGTGCTTATAGGCGTTATGTTTCATAACTCTCTTTTTGTTGCTTTATTTTGAAACTTTTCAGGCTTATATAACAATAATAACCACAAATTCATAGCAAAATCAAAATCACAGGTTAATCAAAACTAATTTCATCATAATTAAACCAACACTCTATAATTTCTACAGCCAAAACCTCAAAGTTAACTACGAAAATTTCTCATAACAGATCGAAATACATCAAGATTTAACTATAATTATCAAATAATAACCTACAATCAACCAATTGAAACTGAATATCGTAAAATAAACAAAATTAAAAACAACTTACCAAATTGAGTGACGAACAACGGTGAGATTCGATTAAACCCTAACGATTTGAGTGACGATCTACGGTGAGATTCGATTAAACCCTAACGATTTGAGTGACGATCTACGGTGAGATTCGATTAAACCCTAACGAATTGAGTTTATGATTTTTCCATGTTTAAGGGTGAGAGTTGATTTGGGGAAAGTGTTTTTAGACGTGAAAGTTTAAGTCAATTGAGTTGGGCAAAATGATTTTAGTCAAACTTTTGATTTTTGGAAAATTAAATGTGACGTGAAAGCTGATATGTTAGTCAAAATGTATGTGTAATCATTTTAAAATCATTCTGAATAAATACATTATAATTTATTAAAATACATCTACTACTGATAAAATATTAAAATACATTATAATTTAGGGGCAAAAATCGGACCGAACCGAAACCGACTTTATCCAAGAACTGAGATGGTCCGGTCCGGGTCGGTTTTCGGCCCGATCTAACAAAGCATAATTGCTGGTCTTTTCGAAAAAATATGTTAGACTAACTCGAGTTCTAAATAGGGTCGGGTATCGGGTTGAAATGTTTTGGCTAACTCGGGTTCGGGTCAACCCGATTGACCCTGATACAGATTTTTTAATATAAATTTCTAAATTTTATATTTAAAAAAGTAAAAGAAATATTTTTTGTCATTTTATTCAAATTCGGATTGACTCGACCCGAGTTGACCCGAACCCAAGTTGAACCGCCCCGAGTTGACCCGAACTCAAGTAACCCGAGTTCAAATAGGGTCGGTTCAAGTTAGACTTTTCGTAGCACTTTTTTTTCCCTTTTTGATACAAACTACTTATGTTCACACTTCTTAAAAAACAGTTAAAAAAATATTTTCACTCACACTCTTTAGAATATTAGGTACAAAACACAGGATCGAGTATGAGACTGAAATGTTCGGTCCATGTCGAGGTCGATTCAGGTCCGGTCCAATCCAACAAAGCCTAATGATCGGTTTTGCTCAAGATTGAATCGGACCAGACCAAAGACCGAATATTAGAGAAAGGACGAACCGTGGACCAAAACAAAATATCTTCATTCCGGTTCAGTCCGATCCGCGGTCTATTATGCTCATCTCTATTTACAAGTTAGACTTTTCCCTAACACTTTTTTTTCGAGAAAAATTACATTTTTTCTCACACTTTTTTAAAAGTGTGAGTAAAAGTAAGACTATTACTTACACTTTGTAAAAAGTGTGGGTAAAAGTAAGACTATTACTTACACTTTGTAAAAAGTGTGGGTAAAAGTAGGATTATTACTTACACTTTGTAAAAAGTGTGGGTAAAAGTAAGACTATACTTACACTTTGTAAAAAGTGTGGGTAAAAGTAAGACGATTACTTACACTTTTTAAAAAGTGTGGGTAAAAATAAGACTATTACTTACATTTTATGTAAAGTGCGAGTAAAAATTAGACTTTTGCTTACATTTTTTAAAAAGTATGAGCAAAACTAAACTATTACTTACACTTTTTAGAAAAGTGTAAGTAAACATGTATTTTTACTTACACTTTTTTTTGTGTGTCATTAAAAGTTGTGTCACTAAATGCCCCTTTTTTTGTAGTGCGTGTAGTAACAGCTAACAGATTATTTATATGTTATCTTAACTTTATATTCAAGTATCTCAGTTTAATACGTTTAATATCATTCACTGGCCGGCCAGTTGAAAACTAAAGTTTGCATCGAAGGTTTTTTGTTAGATGAAATTTCCATGCAATTAATTTATGTGCTTCCAGGAACTTGAAAAAAAAAAGCTTTAGTCGATCACTATCTTATAAACATGTCATATCTTATGTCTTCATTCAAAGATTATGGTTTTATTACACTCGATCAAGACCTTGAAGAATGGTAATTGTTTTCTGATTTTTTCATTTAGGCTTTGTAACCGTGTTAGGTTTTTAGGCAGAGTCATGTCTAAAACGGCCTGAAACTATTTTGGGTTTGCCCTAATTCCCATGGCATCAATTATGTGACCTAGAAGTGCCCTTCCTTTACCCCAAATGTACATTTAGCCTGGTTTAGCTTCATGTTGATGCGCCTAAGCCCTTGGAATGTTTTAGTGATGTCACGCAATAGTACGTCTTCACTTTTGCTTTTAATATATGAACATCCGATGACTATAGCGAGAGTTATTAGCCATAAAAAACAAACAAAAGTTTGTTTGCAAGAACATCTAAAAATCTTTAGACAAAGGGCTGCTGCCCTACAAATATAAAGGCACTACAAGAATGAAGAATTTTCTTCTTGTTTTTGTTACTAATAAAGGACTTCATGATTCCTTTATTTTTATAAAATCCTTTATTTTATAAAATCCTGCATCCGCAGTGTCCGCATTTATTATCCGCATTTATTGGTATCAGAGCCTTGAACAATGAGCTCTATAACAAATAGTCCTGATCATTCTTCTCAAGAAAATGATGAAAACCATCAAATTACCTTTTCGGAATCTCGACATGGATTTGATGTTAGTCTTATGATAAAACAAGACCTTTTAAACAAAATTTCAAAACAGAAACTTTTGTTAAACAAAGAACAAGCTTTCAAAATCCCAAAAACATTTGGAATTTTAAATCCTTAAAACGAAATTTATTATTTTGTTAACTCTAAAGAAATGCATGTTGACATTTCCGAAACCACAGGAGCTGTTTACTTACCCTTAATCACTAAGGATGAAATAAACAAAAGCTTATCAAAAATAAATTCTGACGTCAAAAATAAAATTAGTTGCGTCCATTTAGGAGCAGTTAAAATTTTTAATTAAATCAAAATTTAGAAATGGCATAGACACTCCTATAAAAATGGCTCTCCTAGATAATAGAATTGATTCCAGAAAGGATTGTATCCTTGGAATTGCAAGAGGAAATCTTGCTTATTCTAGATTTATGTTCACTGTTTATCCACAATATGGAATAAGTTTAGATACTAAAGATTTAGATCAGACCCTTGCCTTTGTACATGAGTTTGAAAGATCAGACCTTATGAAACCAGGCAACAAGGTGTTTAGCATCACCTATCTAGTCGCATATGCTTTGACATCCAGTCATCACAGCATAGACTACAAAAAGAAAGAGTATATCGAAATCGATGACCTCTTTACCGAAATAGGTAGTGTTGAAGGTAGCAAATTTGCTACGATAAAACCTATTGATGAAACTTGGGCAATCGACATTGCTAAAAACAAAAAATTAATTGGTCAAAAACCATCAACTCAAGTTAAAAGAAATAAACTCCACATAGGAGAAACACCTCACATTGGAGAAGCATCTTCTTCAAATATAAGTGAAAGTATAAGAATAATGTCTCAAAACATAGATTCTCTAAAAGAAGATTTACATAAAATCCTTCATGGATGGATTGTTCAAAATCTTTAATTGTGCCCTACCCGCACATATACAAAAAAGGAAAAATCCTAAACTTCAAAAAATTAGATGAAGGGATTGATCCAACTTCTAGAAAATACGTTTTCAGTACTGCTTAGTAAAGATCAAAGTGAAAAAACCTCGAAATCTAAGATTTCTACGTTCAATAAATTTTGGTATCAACTCCAAAAGGACATAGAAACTGACTTGAGTAGATACATTAAACTACTCAAAGATTTAAATGTTAAAGTCGACAGACTTGAAGCATCTATGAATAATCTTGAGAACTTCAACATAGAACCTCAAGTAACTAAGAGCGAAATTCATAATTTCACTACTGCTCTTAACAAAATCCAAGATCAACTCAACCGAGTTATTGGTGAATAAATGGCTAGCATTCAAACCGTGAGTACTGACCTTCTTGAAATAAAACAAAGTCAGTCAAAAATTATTGATTTACTTGAAAAAATTATCAATAAAAACGGCATTGAACAAGCCTCTGCAAAAGTAATCACTGACATAAGTGAATTGATAAATAATAATGACAAAGAAATTTTAAGTCAATTAAAAAATATGCCTAAAGAGCCTAAAGCTACCACTAGCTATAAAGGTTTAACTAGGTTTTCACCACCCAACTTAGGATCTTCGGAACCTAAAATGGAAAGCTTAAAAAATAAGCAAGCGCTAAAAAACCCATTTAGCAAACCAAAAGAAAAACAAGAAATATTCTCCTTTAAAACAAAAGAATGAGTATTTCCTCTCAACTCGAAGAATTTTTCTTCAATAACATAGATGATTGTGACCAACATCTCATAAAACTCTTGTCATACGAAGATGATGAGTGCGAACAACAATTCAAAGAAAATCCTAAGGACTTTGAAAAATACCTTCCAAAACATTTCTTCAATACTATAACAGATTATAGAATGGAAGAACCAGAAACTGAGTCCGACTCAGACGAGAAACTACCATTCGAAACTGAAAAAATAAACAAAGTAAAATCTGAATATAGAAAAGGAGAATCCTCCAAAAATAAATCTAAGAACTATGAATTCAGAATGCCTATGCATAAAGGAATTCCAAATAAAAACAGCTCTTCATCAGGAGCTATAAACATACTCAATCTTGATTGTATTTCTGACTTAACTGAAAGAAAAAGAATCCTTGAAAAATGGTCTACTGAAATATCCCTTATATTACAGACCAATCAAGACGATTTTCAAACTGCCAAATCAGTTTTAACTCTAATCGAGCATAAAACAGAAGGCAATATCCAAAGTCTTGTAAAACAAGCACAATGGAATGAAGATCTTCATGGATTATACTTCTTTGACTCCGTGATAGATATCCTATATACAATGTTTGTAGGAATCGACTACCATGGTAACAAAGATTTAGAAATAATCAAAGAACAAGAGCAAGCTAGGAGAAATCTAACTAGAGTTCAACTCATAAATATTTGTAATCTTGATGAATACACATGTGTTTATGAGAAAAATATATATAAAATTCCATTAAGTGAACATCTTCAATGGATTGAAGCCTATCTTATGAAAATACCAATCATAAGTGAACAAACTATTCAGAGATGGAAAAACGAAGGAAACGTCATCTCAAGAAATAGTCTTGCTTTTGCAACAAGATTAGCAAAAGAAGAAATTACAAAAATCTGCGATACTAGATATAAGCAGAAAAAGCTTAAATCGCTTAGCAAGAATTGCTGCGAAAATATAGTCAATATGGAAAACCTAGACATTGGCAGAATAAGAAACGAAAAGAATTCCCCGGGAAAATACTTTAAACCTACAAAAGATCCACCTGAAAAATATTGCCCCAAAGGTAAAGAGAAGAAAAAATGCAGGTGTTGGACTTGTAATGAAGAAGGACATTATTCAAATGAATGCCCTAAGAAAAATCAATATCCGACTAAAGTAAAAATGTGCAGAATTGCACTCTTACATGGATATGAACCCATAGAAGATATCTATGAAGACGAAAAAGATGTTTTCTGTCTTAAAAAAGAAGAAATTATTGTCACTGACAATTCTTCTTCATCATCTGATGATGAATCATCAGAATAAAATCAATTTATCCCAATTTTCATGGGAGGGGGAGAACAGACAACATTTTGTTTGTAATCTTCAAAAACACGAGGATTCTGTTAGAAACATAACAAATCCAAACTCAATATATATTCAAGGAAACCTTAAATTTAAAGGCTTTAAAGAATATAAGCTACATTGCTACATTGACACTGGAGCATCTCTTTGCTTAGCCAGTAAATATGTTTTTCCACATGACTTATGGGAAAACTCACCAAGAGAAATCATTGCTACCATTGCCAATGGTGATACTATAAAAATTAATCAGGTTTGTAGGAACATTTCCTTAAAACTTTCTGGTTACGAATTTAATATACCAACAATCTACCAACAAGATTCTGGTATTGACCTAATTTTAGGTAATAACTTTTGTCAACTATTTGGACCTTTTGTTCAATGGATTGATAGAATTGCTTTTCATCTTAACGATGAACTAATAATAATAAAAAAGGTCACCAAGGCCTTTAGTCAAGGACAACCAAATTTCCTTGAATCTATGAAAAAGGATTCAAAAATCAAACAAATTCCTGGAACAAACATTTCTCAGGAAAACATAAAAGGATGTAACATCTTTTTACAAATAAACAAATACAAAATCATCGAAGAAATTCTTGATAAAGTATGCTCTGAAAATCCTATTGATCCTCAAAAAACCAAAGGATGGATGAAGGCAACAATTAAACTTATTGATCCTAACACAGTTATTAGAGTCAAACCAATGTGCTATTCTCCACAAGATAGGATTGAATTCACAAAACAAATCAATGAACTTCTTGACATGAAGTTAATCATCCAATCAAAATCTCCTCATATGTCACCAGCTTTTTTAGTCGAAAATGAAGCTGAAAAAAGAAGAGGAAAGAAAAGAATGGTTGTTAATTATAAAAAGATTAACGAAGCCACTATTGGAGATTCTCACAATCTCCCCAATATGCAAGAACTTTTAACCCTCTTAAGAGGAAAAAGCATATTCTCCAGTTTCGATTGCAAATCTGGATTCTGGCAAGTTTTGCTAGACGAACAATCACAATTGCTTACTGCATTCACTTGTCCTAACGGACATTTTCAATGGAAAGTAGTTCCTTTTGGCCTTAAACAAGCCCCAAGTATTTTCCAAAGACACATGCAAAATGCACTTCGTGGACTAGAAAAATTTTGTACAGTCTATGTAGATGACATAATCGTTTTAGAAGTCCTGAAGACTATCTCAAAACATGGTATAATCCTTTCAAAAAAGAAAGCCAATCTTTTTAAAACTAAGATTAACTTTTTAGGTCTAGAAATAGATCAAGGAACTCATAGTCCGCAAAAACATATTTTAGAACATCTACACAATTTTCCAGATGTTTTAGAAGACAAAAAACAATTGCAAAGGTTTCTAGGAGTTTTAACTTATGCAGAAACATACATTGAAAAACTTGCAAAAATGAGGCAACCTTTACAAGGAAAACTCAAAAAAGATATTGTCTGGAACTGGACTCAGTCCGATACCGACTATATCAAAAAGATTAAGAAAAATTTAACGGTTTTTCCTAAACTTTATCTTCCTTCAAACGAAGATTCACTTATTATTGAAACTGATGCGTCAGAAGATATATGGGGAGGAATTTTAAAAGCAAAAACCCCAGACAACAATGAAAAAATTTGCAGGTACACTTCTGGAAGTTTCAAAGCAGCAGAAAAGAATTACCATAGCAATGAAAAAGAATTACTGGCGGTTAAAAACGTCATTTCAAAATTTAGTGCTTATCTTACCCCAGTAACTTTTCTGGTGCGGACAGATAACAAAAACTTTACTTATTTCCTACGAACTAACATTGCAGGTGATAGTAAACAAGGTCGTCTAGTAAGATGGCAGGCTTGGTTCAGTCACTATTCTTTCAAAACTGAACATTTGCCAGGAAATAAAAATGTGTTGGCAGATTGCCTCACACGTGATTTCAAAAACAATTGACGTCATCCATGACATCAATGCTCCTCACGAGCTCTATAAAAAGAACGTTGCAGCCAACGTTTTTCTCACACAAATCAATCCACCAAACAAAAGAGGGGGGGAGTTGAGAGAGAAAAGAAAAAGAGAGAAAATGAAAAATCATTGGTAACAAACCAGTTACAATGGAAGAAATCAAAGCAAATTTGATTTAAGAGAAAAATGAAATTAATAGGAGTTACAATCTATTTAATGAACAACTAAGAGTTCTAGAAACTCCAACAACGGTTATTGATGTACCGGAAAGCGAAAGCTTAAAAACAACAACTAGTCCAGTGCAAACGGCATCTGGTAAAGACTCAACAAATCCGTTGAAAGCTGAGGTTTTGCTAAAAAACCTAGATAATACTGGTCTTGGTTCTCTGAACCTAAACAGTAAATTAGCCTATGCTAATCCGTTTACTTTCGGTAAAAGTAAAATAACAAAATTAGCAACTAACACTCTTGTGCAGGAACAGGTGTTCAAACCCAACTACTTACAAGCAGCAAAATCTAATCAAGAAAGATTTTATGTTATCTATAAAGGTCGTGCTGGTATTTACACCAACTGGGGAGAAGTCCACAGAATTTGTCAAGAAGACAAATCTACCAATAAGAAGTTCAGCAATCATGAACAAGCACAAATGGAATTTCACCTTCATGGCGACCATGATGAAAAAACCAAGACAAACCCGATCTTCCTCAGACCAAAAATCAGAATTGACAAGATTAAGGAAGACCACCGAGATCAAAGAATCAAGATCTCTGAAGAACCAATTGGTCTTGAACCAATTATTTACTACCAAGAATTCATTCAGTTATGGAACAAAGCCAGGGCAGCATGCCAAGATGACTTCATCCATGAAAGATTCTATACAACAGACAAACCATCAAAAAGTCTGTATAACTTCGTTGAAGGGGCAGATTCACGACTAGTCTACCAAGCTTTCAGAGCAGGACTCGTCAACAACATCTATCCTAGCAACAATTTATTGGAACTTAAGGAATTTCCTAAACCAATAAATGAAGTAATCAAGCATTTTAGGAAAAAAGTCCTAAAGGCTCAAGACAAACCTATCTACGTCAAAGTAGTTAGCTCGATTCCAGATTGGAATCATGAAGAAAACTATTCTCCATATCACTTTATGGAAATAGGGCTTGCAAAGCCAAACAAGGAACTACAATTTTCTAAAGTCATGGAAGACAGATTAGAAAACCCGTTCTTAGAAGCAGTCCAAAAGGCCAGAAACCAAGGTCTTAGAAGAATTGCAGAATTAATCCTTCAAACAATTACAGAAGGAAATAAAAAGGTAAATTATGCAGATAGTCATTGTATTATCATCAGTCATAAGACGAGTACAGAAGAAGATATCAATCTTCTCAATCAATTTGGCCTCCCATTTCTCAAAAACACAATTGAAGCCAAAGGTACTACCAAGGAAGCTTATTTTGGAAGAGGTAAGCTAGTCATAATTTCATTTTCATAAGAAACACTTTCTCTCTCTAGATATTCTCTCTCTAGAAACTAGCCAAATCCAAGAATCGACCCCGTGTTATGATAAAGGATATACCACAGATTAGGTTCACATGCCTAATGGACCCCAAACAAAGAAAAATGTGCCAAAGTGGTTCAATAATTCCACTTTACTTTATTAAAGGAACTTTACCTTTAATAATGACTTAACTTAACCATGATAGGAAAGTAACCAAGGTTAAGTTTGATGCCTTTGTGCATCTATAAAGGATCACCTCCTCATTGAGTTATAGGCATTCCGTCTTGGACCAACAATCCTTAAAGACAACTATCATTGTAAAAATTATCTTTAAAATGTATTGTGAGTAGAAACCCTGAAAAGGGTATTATGTAAAATATTCTGAGTATCCTCATTTGAGGAACTCTATCTTGAATAAAATCGATGTTTCTCATATCAGCAGCAGTTCTTAGAATAATCGTGACAGAGTCTGATGCAATTAATCGTCGACGAGTACCAAAAAGGCAGATGGCCGTGGGGGAAAGGACACAAAAAGCATCTAAAGACAGGCTGGCTTTTATTCTATCAAACGCCATTATGAGGTACAATGATTTAAATAT
>BQNB010049374.1:0-20434 GCA_026074375.1 Tanacetum coccineum
ATGTAGCTATAAAGAGTTCATGAGCTGCCAACCTATCAACTTCAAAGGTATGGAAGGCGCTATTGGTCTCATCCGCTGGTTTGAGCGAACTGAATTAGTGTTTTCCCATAGCAACTATACCGAAGACTGCAAGGTGAAGTTTGCTACTTGTACTTTAAATAAAAAAGCTCTATCCTGGTGGAATTATTTTGCCCAACCTCTTAGGATAGAAGAAGCTTACAAGACTACCTAGATTGAATTCAAGAAACTTTTGATAAAGAAATATTGTCCCCGAATTGAAGACCAAAAGATGGAAGACGAATTTTACCATCTGACTGTGAAGGGGAATGATCTCAAGACATATGTGAGAAGATTCCAGGAATTGGCAACCTTATGTCCCACTATGGTGCCAGATTCTAAGAAAATGATGGAAGTTTTCATCGGGGGATTGCCTCGAATTATTGAAGGGAATGTTACCGCCTCAAAACCTTAAACTCTAGAGGAAGCCATTAACATAGCCCAGAGGCTAATGGATCAGGTAATAAAGCACACTCTGGTGCAAGTATCAAGTGATCATAAACGAAAGTTTGACGACAGAAGAACTTTCAACAACAACAACTATCGTAACACCAACACCAACAACCGCTACAATAATCACCAACCACAACAGAATAGAAGACAGGAAACCTTTAGGTTTTATGTTGTCACTCTAACTGAAAACAATGGGTATACTAGAAACCGTCATGTGTGTAAGAAATACACTCTGCATCACAAAAGACCTTGCATTGTTAAGTGTAATACTTGTAACAAGGTGGGCCATCTGACCAAGAACTGCAGAAACAAAGGGCCAGCCATAGGAAGTAATCTGCTACCAGTAACAGTTACTTGTCATACCTGTGGAGAGAAAGGGCATTATGAAAATCAGTGCTGAAAGACCACCAACAACAATGCCCAAGGGAGAGACTACATGCTAAGGGATAGGAATGCTCACCAAGACCCGAACGTAGTCACAGGTATGTTCCTTCTAAACCAACATCTAGCTAGAGTATTATTTGATTCTGAGCCTATAAAATGCTTGTATCCATATCTCTTAACCTCTACTGCTATATTTTCCCCTCCATTACAGTAGAAACCTTCTACAATATCGAAATGGCTGACGGAAACTTAGTAAACTCTATTATCAGGGTTGCAACTTATAACTTTGTTAAACCAGACCTTTCAAAAAATGATATTAGCCTGATCAAACTCGGTCAGTTTCGACATCATTATTGGTATGGTTTGGTTTATCTAAGTATCTTGCTTAGAATTATTGTGATGAGAAAGTCATCCACCTCCCAACAACCGATGAAATTTAATCATCCGAGTGTGACAATGTAAACCCGACTAAGTCATCAGATCTGTATAAAAACCAAAGATATATTATCCCAGTGTTGTCAAGTTTTCATAATCTAAGTAATGGAGAAGAGAAGTTCAGGCGAGACAAAGACTAGAAGAATACCAGAGTTAGAGAATTCCCGAAAGTTTTTCGGAAGTAAGATATTACCGGGCTTTTCCTCCCATTTGCCAAGTGGATTTTCCAATCGATTTAATTACAGAACAAACACATGTAAGACCGAGCACCCTATTAGATTAGCTCCTCAGAAATGCAGGAACTAATATAACCAACTTTCAAGAGTTAGCAGACCGAGGTTTTTCCGAACCAGTACTTCGACTTGGGGGAGCACTGTCTTTTATGTCTTAAAGCCCCATTCAAAGAGGATCTTTTGATAGGTATCGATTCCCGGGGGTTAAATATCTTGCCATATGAATCGTTACCCATACCAGGATGATGACTTATTTTGACCAACTCAATGTTTGAGTGTCTACCTTCGAGATTAACTTAAGATCAGTGCTATCATCATCTGAGAGTCAGGGATGAAGATATTCCAAGACTGCTTTCAGAAACAAGAGAAAATAGTTCTTTTAAATGTTGTAACGATTATTTTCTTTCAGAAATATTACTTGAATTATTTCAACGCTGCTTTTACTTAAACCTATGAATTCTCCAACATTATTGTTGACGTTTTGCATGTATTTTCTCAGGTTATTATTTTGCTAGCTGAGCATTAGGAGCATTTGGATGCGCGGATATCAAAACTTTAAAGACTCAGTTTTTCTTCACATTCGATAATCATTTTTCTTTAAATATACAAACGAGTCATGTTTAAACTCTTGTAACTTTTGTTAAAAAGGAAATTATTGGGACCTAAATTTACTTTGATTTATTTAAATCGAATGTGACATTTTATTAAACGTCTCTTTTGAGGTCGTTTTCTGTAACTTGTATGTATGAACTATGAAGTAGCACCCCAAGTGGTATTCTGCTGCGTTGTTGTGATTTTGGAGGTGTTACAAATCAGCTAGTAAAGAAAACAGCCAAATACCCTAATACGTTGTATTTAGTAAACTGAATACGCCGTATTGATGATATGCTGTATTGGTTTAGAAAAAAATTTATATGCCGTATCCAAGAAGTTGAATACGCCGTATTCAGTATTCGACTTAGAAAGTTACAGTGAACTGTAATAATGCAGAAAAGCACACAAACACACAATATGCAAAATATATAATGCAGAAATCAAACACACAAACAAACAAAAACAATTAAAAACACATAAGTTTAAACTTATCTAAATTATGCTACTCTAAGTTAAAACCAAAATATCAAATAAAAGTAAAGATTAAACAACTTCACTCCCCGGCAGCGACGCCAAAAACTTAACGTGTCGTTATAGTTTAGGTACTATTTATTATCAAATTTTACATTTATATTTTGCCAACTATACCTAAAACAACACTAACGAGCAGTGTACCCGATCAGTTGTAGCTTCGTTGGTAAGTAGGGTGTCGATATGTCAGTTTTAATTTAATTTTAATTTATTGGTTGAGATATGAACTCACGACTAATCGGGAGAATTAGGGCTTACATTTGTAATTTACGTGACGTTTACAAAGAACCGGCGAATTCTACGTTAAGCATCGACGTTTATATTTCCAAAATGCCGTAGAAATGTTTTTATTACATTCGTTTTTATTTTTCGTGTCTCGTACTATTTTTACTTTTTACGAAAAACGACTACAAAACGTACCTTTTTAAATATCGGACTTTGATAATACCCGTATTTACAAATTATGGGGCAAGTTATACAACTCACCCCCCCCCCCCCCCCCCCCCCCCACACCCCCTACTTATCTTAACCCTCATAGGGGCGGAAAAACCAAAGGACCAAGTGTCCCTTTGGTAAGCCTTGTTAAGCTTTCACTTAACACTTGTCCAATACCACTCTTACCTATATAAACTTACTTTGACCAAACTAACACACACACAACTCATAGTATCACCAAAAATCTGCATTGCTCTCTCTCCTACCTCCATATTGACGCCACACACACACACCAAAAACACCAATCCATAAAAATTTTGAAGATCAAATAATAAGCACACTAGTAAACATGAATACCTAGTGTAATCCTTGCATTTTGGAGGTGATTTAAAGGAGTATTCAAGAAGGTTATACACAAGTTGGGGCTGAGATTATACAAGTTTTTATAAAGTCTATTGGGTAAATAAAATGATGGTAAAAAATTATTAAGTTGAAGATTGAAGCTTTGTTATTGTTTTGATCATTTGATCATTTTCTTCATATTTCTTGTGGTAAAATCTCATGAGTTTTGTTTATGTTCTTTTTTGATTTCCAAGTGTATATATACATGCATGATATATGATGATCAAGAAATAAAAATGACAGTGCATGTATAGATCTAGGTTAATTATAGCTAAAATAGCCATTAAAACAAGTGAAATAATCATAGAATTTAGGGGCTGTAATGAACAGTAGGTTTTGTAATTTTCTACAGGTTTGAGGTTGGGATTTGAGACATCTAGGGTGTAGATTAATCATTTGTGGACAACTTGGCAATTGGTGATTTTCTAGAATGGAAATATGCGTGTGTTTTGATCAAAACACCAAAACTAGTAGATTCTGACCTTGCTGTACAGATGGTATAAAACGTCAAATTTATGGATTGAGTTGGTTAAAAAGTTAAAACTATGAGACCTAGATAAAATCATGTATATTCTGAATCTATTGGATAGTCAACCAACTCTTTATGGTTTGTAAATGGGCATCAAAGAAAATGGTGATAAGTGAGATTTCAGTCCGAAATTTGTAACTTGATCATTTAGTAATAAATGGTTCCATATGTATAAGTATACTAAACTAAGACAAACAATTGGTTTTGGATCTGTAAAGTACACTTATATATGAAGGTAAGGATATAAATATATCAATTATACCATTTACGGTTTATAAATTATGACTATTTTCGTAAACATAAAAGTATTTAAAATTTACTACTACCCGAACACTAGACTATGTAAAGCGATTTTTGTAACTAAAACGAGGTGGTAGGACCCACTTCTTGGGAGTTTTAAAATACTAACATACTGATAATAAAAGTATCCAGACCTCGAGAACCCGAAATTTTATAACAAGAGTCATTTATAAGCTTAAATGGGCCATAAGGCCTTATTGGACCATAAGGCCCAATGAAACAAAATGGACTTATTAGACTTAGCTTTAGGCCCAATCCACTTGGACCTAACTAATGGGCTAGGACCTGGTCTTTGAGTGATAATATCAATATGATAACTTAATGGGCTTGCTTAATGGGCCTATTGGGCTTTTTGAGCTAATTTAGACAATACTAGTAAAATGGCTAATAAAAACAATTTAAAAACTTAGAAAACTCTAAGTGTGAAATAAATATGTTGCAAGAGCATGATCATTGGTATGTGCTTAATTACACATACCATTCTCCATTTAAAACGGCCTTTAAAAGCCTAAAAACATATCAAAAATATAACATTGTAGTTGTATGTTTGCATTCTGTATTGCAGGAAACAGATATTAAAGAAGAAAAGGAAAACAAAAAAAAGCCATAACACAAAACTCAATCAGCACGGGAAGGGAAAGGTACCTCCAAGAGAATATCCGAAGCAAAGTCAGTCAAAGTCAAGCCACTCGAGATATATAATTGGAGGGGCTTAAAAACTGCCAAGCACTAATGGTGTATTTCAAAAAGTTTTAAAAAAGTCATGGGTCATAACTTGCAAACCGGGTAGGTGTGTGATATTTAAGTTATATAACTTAAGGGGACACCATAGCTGCTACTTCCCAAAAAAGCCAATCTTCCCGCCTTGGGACAAACCCAGTTACAAGTGTATGTCGGCCCATACTTCTTCACCTGCAAAGCCACTCAACCACCTTCCAAAATGCATTTTAATTGCCACCTACTATTTCCCACACCATAGCCTGTTAATTTAGTCCATGTTGGGCAATCCAATCTCCATTCCCAAAGCATTTCGATGGTGAGATTGTATCCATGAAGATTTAACAAGAAATCAAAGGCTGGGAGGATTTGCTCTAGATTTCTCCTCACACAACTTAGCACATTGGGTTTTATCTTACAAGAAGCACAAGCTGCAAGTCCCAGACTATTCGGCTATAAATATGAGTCTTTTGTAAGCCTTTGAGGCAACTAGTTTTAATTTTTAATATAACTTAGCTTACATTTCAAAGTCTTTTACAGCTTTATACTTTCAACTTTGTAACACTTTCAAGATTAATGCAAGTTTGAAGTTTTAAGCCAATTTACAATTCCAAGTGTTAAGTTTCTTAATTGAGTTGTTTTGTGTTCAAAAAACTCTCACCACAGCTTACTTATTGGATGATAAGCCAGAACTGGATGGGCTTATGGACTCTCACTGCTTTGCTTGATGCAAGATAGAGATGGTAGATTCTTTGTTTGTACCCTGTTTAGAGCATAGGTTTTGTACAAGTCTACCTATTCATTTTTCTGTATTATTCTTACTGTCAGCTGGTCTTGTATCGCCCGCATACCCCCCCCCTGTTGTTAGTGTTAACCAATGCTCGCCAAATCAGCTAGTTAAGTGCTTATTCTTAATTAAAATTGCTTATAAGTGTCTTATTTTGTTAATAGATAACCTGTTTTTAATTAGTTTGAAAGAAAAATGATTTTTAAGGGATATTTTCAACTAGCAGTACTAACTTCAAGTTAGTACTGCTAGTTCACTTTTGGAACAGCACTAACTTAAAGCTACCAGTACTAACTCCAAGTTAGTACTGCTAGTTCATTTTCTTGGATTTCAAAGGTAGCAATTACTATCTAACACTAGCTAGTTACTACTCCAAGTTAGTACTGTCAGTTAAAACTGTTAGTACTGGTAGGTCATTTTAGCTTATCAGCTTATTATTTCAGCTTGTTTAAGATTTTCCTTAGCCTTTTAGAGTAGATTAAACCATTGTCCTTTACTGTTTGCTTATTTTTATTTCCCTTTTCAAAGTATTTTCATTAATGTATCAGTTTGTAGCTTTTTAGCTTAATTTTGGTTTTTTCTAGTGTTATTAAGGTTAGGTTGAAACTTTTGTTTTAGTAGTTGTTTGCTTAGTTTATTATTTCTTTGAGTCTTTTCGTTAGCTTAGCAGTATCGATCCTTAAGCTAAAAAGTACTAACTTTATCTTAGCCAGTACTAAACTCCAAGTTTAGTACTGGTATTTAAAATTTAGTACTGTGTGTTTATCTTGTTTTTTAATTTAAGCTTTATTGCTTTTGTATTTGCTTTTTTAGACGGTATAGGTTAGATAATTTGATTTTTCTTATGTTTATTTGGTGGTTTATGGCCTTTGTCTAAAGTTTTTTTTTAAGTATTTTTGTTCATTCATAATCTCGTATTTCTTGTTTCCAGCTTATTCTCTCTTTGCTATTTCTTATGTGCTTTTGACTTATTTTTTATCAGTTTTAGTGCACCGATCATTCACTAGTGAAATGCAAACACATAATCATCAATCGTTTTTCGAAATCCTTCTCTAGCCTCGTTTGGGACATTAACGACCGGGAACAATCTATTCTGCTTCCGGGTTTTCTTGATCTGCGGATTCTGATCACTTTGTTGTTTTTATATTATATATAGGTAGAATTTATGGGGTGAGCTCGCGAGAATCATATTTTTGGCGCTCCCTCTGCCGGTGGAGGTTTGAAGAAAGAATATCGCTACGTATTGACCAATTTTAGTTATATCTTGTGAATATTTTTCTTCTACAAAAATTTAAAAAAAAGTACAGAAAAATTAGTTTCATTTTTCTTTTAGTATAATTATTTATAGTACAAAACAAAAGAAACCAATAAATATAAAAAATTGTACGAGTATAACAAGAAATAAAATTCATAAAGTGGTAATAAATACCAAAATAGATTTTTCTAAATTGAGGTTTTTATTCATAATAACTTACGTGCGAACTTGTTGGTTCCCAACTCGACAAAAGATTTATAAACTTTGCCATTTGTGTCTTCTTACAACGTACGCTCACCTTGTAAAGTTGTCAAACTATAAAGTGGTATTTTATGGAGGGATTGTTACTAGGATCTACCTCCCGAAGGTGAAATAAGCTTCGAGCTATTTCCTATCCTCCCGCTCACCTGAACTTCTTTCACCTCCCTCTTTTTGCTGCGTTATCGTTTTGAGAGCTACCGTGAAGTAAGTGATTATTTTGGTAAAAGTTGGGCGTATCTCATTATTCCGGTAAAAATACTCTTGTGAATAAATCATTAAAAAAAACCAAAAAAAAAAATTAGTGTAAATTTTCTTTTTAAAATTTTTCTATTTTTGTGCATGCGCACTCGATCTCAGTCTCGTAATCCAAATTTGCCTCAACAAGAAGCTTCACCAGCTATTGTTGAACCTCTTCGTATCGAATACCCAGTTCAAGATCAGCCACAAGAAATTCCAATGGCCGATAATCGAACTATGGCTCAATTGCTCGAGGCCTACGAGGGTTACGAGGATTGCAATCGTGGTTCCGGAAATACCGCGAATATACTTAGAGATCAGCATGGTCTACTAATTCTTGTTCAATACAAAACAATTATTTGGACACGATATGAAGTCCCCACATGCTCATATCCATTATTTCAACAAGATCACTTCTACGATGAAGTTTCCCAACGTCCCGAGTACGTCGGTTAAGCTATTGCTTTTCCCATTTTCCCTCGAGGGAGCAGCCCGGATTTGGCTCGAAAAAGAACCCCCTCGATCGATTGAAACATGGGATGATCTTGTTTCGAAATTTATTAACAAATTCTTCCCTCCTTTCAGAAAATAACCAATCTTCAAAATGAAATCACGAGATTTCACTATTAAAATTCAACGATACTGTGTTTATGATGCTTGGGATTCGGTTCAATGATCTTCTTCTAGGGAAAAATGCCCTCATTACGGGTTTTCGAATTGCATCTCTCGATACATATACAATGACCTTAAACACTAATGATCTAGACTCATTGTAACTCCGCTGCGGGTGTGTAATTTTTTGGAAATAAGATGCCTAGTGAATGCCTTTAAATTTATCGCATGCAAAATCCAATGCTCGTAATCACAGAGCAAGGCAGTCATTGCCAAAGTAGGTACGAGCTCTTCCACCCCAGCAGTTTCATCCGATGTTGCCGAATTAAATGATTTGGTTAGGGCATTCTCCCTAGATAAGAAAATTTCAGTCCCGCTTCTGCTCCTTTGCCTCCCGTTATAAGTAATCGAGCACCAAGGTTGTGTAAACTTGCGGAGGTGCTGCTATTCTTATCAACAATGTCCTGCCACAAGTGCAACATGTTCCCGTTAATATCCAAGCATAATGTGTCAAAAGCGCTGCCGGCCAATTTCAACCAACTAATTCTGGTTATCGACTTACCGTGATCTCAAATCAAATTCGGACATCCTGGTTTTCCTCCCATTCAGAATCCTCATGCAAATAGTCAAAACAGTTTCAATCAAGGAAATAACTTCAATCAAAACAGAGGAAACAATTTCAACCAAAGGTCAGATTTATCGGGACTGAAGGTCAATCAAACCGGTTTTTTTGCTCATCAAGGACCTGCTCCTCGGACACCACAGCTTTTTTGTTGTCAAAAACAGATTTGGAAATTGATGTCACAGCCAATGATGCTAGTGTGAGAAACATGCAAAATCCAATGTCAATAACCTGCAATCTCAATTGGCAAAATCTTGACTGACATGCTTTCAAAAATTTGTTACTACGAATACAGCTTCTACTTCCGGTTTCTGGAAATCATCATGGTAACACAACGTTACCCTACCCAAAGGAGATTTAAAATTGTAATCATACCCGAAGTTAGGGTTGTTACCATCAAGGAACGAAAGCCAGTTAGTATGACACACAAGGTGACAAAGGACTCGATGCCTTCCTGCAAATAACGGAAATGCAACCGAAGAGTCCACCTGCGTTTGCTTCATATTTAGTATCGTTAATCCAAATCCTGAGCCCAATGTTTCTCCTGTTGATACCTCCAATTCTTATTGCATCACATTCCATTTCCATCCATGAAGAAATGATTGAACGACGCAAGGAAAAAAGCTAAAAACAAAATTAGAGAAAATTCTATGAAATCTTCAAAGATTTGAATTTTGAAATTAGCTTTTTGGATGCTTTGACTCTTTATTGCTAAATGTCCTTCAACTTTAAAAACCCTAATCGGAAATAATCGGAAACAAAGAGAAATTGAGTGAAATGGCAAAATTGAACGAAACTTGCTCGGCGGTCATCCTTAACAAGTTGCCTAGAAAACTTGGAGACCCCGGCAGATTCCTTATCCCATGTGAATTTTCTGGCATTAACACATGCAATGCCTTGGCCGATCTCGGTGCAAGCATCAATCTTATGCCGTATTCCGTGTGGAAGGATCTCTCTCTTTCCGAGCTTACCCCAACATGCATGACGCTAGAGCTAGCGGACCGTTCAATCACTACACCAATCGGTATCGCCAAAGACGTCCGTGTGTTGGTGGGAAAGTTCCAATTTCCAGCCGATTTTGTGGTTGTTGAATTTGAGCCAGACCCCCGAGTACCTCTAATTCTCGGGAGGTGTTTTCTGAAAACTAGTCGTGCATTAATCGATGTGTACGAGGGTGAAATTACCCTTCGTGTTGGCAAAGAGGCCATAACTTTCAACCTAGATCAAACTTCGAGGTACACGGCAAATTTCAATCATATGACGGCAAACCGGATTGACGTCATTGATATGGCTAGTGAAGAATACTCGCAAGAGGTCTTAGGTTTTTCTGATTCGGTAGCATACGGAAATCCTTCTCCGTGCTTTGATCCTATTGTTGCTAATTCATCTCCGACCTTAACTCCATTTGGAGAAAGTGACTTTCTACTGTTCGAGGAAGCAAATGCTTTTCTTGCTCTAGATGATGATACAACTTCACCGGAAGTTGATCCGACTTATTATGATCCCGACGGGGACATTCTCATCCTAGAAGCATTCTTGAACAATGAACCACCGACTCCTATTCCAAATCAAGGAGATTGTTCACCAGAAACCCAAGAAGAAATCAAACTTTGTGAAGCCAAAACTGTTAAATCTTCGATTGATGAACCGCCAGAGGTTGAACTCAAAGACTTACCTCCCCATCTTGAATACGCATTCTTGGAAGATGACAACAAGTTACCAGTCATCATTGCTAAAGAATTAAGTTTGGGGGAGAAAGCCGATCTGATCAAGGTTCTTAAGTCCCACAAGCGAGCCATCGCTTGGAAATTATCCGACATTCAGGGTATTAACCCGGAATTTTGTACCCACAAAATTCTAATGGAAGAGGACTATAAACCTGCAGTTCAGCATCAGAGAAGGGTTAATCCAAAAATCCACGATGTCATCAAGAATGAAGTTGAAAAACTTCTTGACGCAGGATTGATTTACCCAATCTCCGATAGTCCATGGGTCAGCCCGATACATTGTGTGCCCAAAAAGGGTGGATTTACCGTTGTTCAAAATGAAGAAAATGAGTTGATCCCAACTCGATTGGTTACCGGGTGGCGGGTATGCATTGACTACCGCAAGTTAAATGAAGCCACCCGTAAAGACCACTTTCCACTCCCGTTTATGGATCAAATGCTCGAGAGATTAGCGGGAAACGAGTACTATTGTTTCCTTGATGGATTCTCCGGGTATTTCCAAATTCCCATTGACCCTCGTGATCAAGAAAAGACCACATTTACTTGTCCCTACGGAACGTTTGCCTACCGTCGCATGCCTTTCGGCTTATGCAATGCACCGGGCACGTTCCAAAGGTGTATGTTGGCCATCTTTCACGACATGGTTGAAAAGACAATGGAAGTCTTCATGGATGACTTCTCGGTCTTTGGGAATTCCTTTGAAAATTGCCTCTCCCGTCTTGAGAAAATGTTGCAAAGATGTGAAGACACCAATTTGTGTCTTAACTGGGAGAAGAGCCATTTTATGGTCAAAGAGGGCATTGTCCTCGGCCATAAAATTTCTAAAAATGGGATTGAGGTTGACAAAGCCAAAATAGATGTCATTGCCAAATTACCTCATCCCACCACTGTCAAAGGAGTTAGGAGTTTTCTTGGTCATGCCGGTTTTTACCGGAGATTCATAAAGGATTTTTCCAAAATATCCCGACCAATGACTCATCTTCTCGAGAAGAATACTCCATTCATCTTCTCTAATGAATGCATCCAAGCTTTCCAAACGTTAAAGAATAAACTTACGGAAGCTCCGATCTTGATTGCCCCAAACTGGGATCTACCATTCGAACTTATGTGCGATGCAAGTGATTACGCCATAGGGGCAGTTTTGGGGCAACGTCATGAAAAACACTTTCGGCCTATCCATTATGCTAGCAAGACGATGACCGAGGCTGAATCTAATTACACCACGACGGAAAAGGAAATGTTAGCCGTGGTGTATGCATTCGAAAAATTCCGGTCTTATCTTATCATGAACAAAAGCATAGTGCATACGGACCATTCCGCTCTCAAGTATCTCTTTGCCAAAAAGGATGCTAAAGCGAGATTGCTCCGATGGGTTCTCCTCCTCCAAGAATTTGACTTTAAAGTTCTTGACACAAAAGGAGCCGAGAACCTCGCAGCCGATCATCTGTCCCGATTAGAAAACCCGTATGAAAACGTTCTCGACCCTAAAGAGATTAATGAAACATTTCCTCTCGAGACGTTAAGTATGGTGACTTTTCGTGGTGATTCTAGTACCCCGTGGTTTGCCGACTTTGCAAATTACCACGCGGGTAACTTCGTTGTGAAGGGCATGTCAACCCAACAGAAAAATAAGTTCTTCAAGGACGTGAAACATTATTTTTGGGATGAGATGCCTCAAAACTTCGCAACGGGATGAGATGCCTCAAAACTCCATCCAAGTTTGTGAAATCTTTGACGTTTGGGGCATTGACTTTATGGGCCCGTTCCCGTCTTCACGAGGGAACAAATATATTCTCGTGGCCGTTGACTACTTGTCAAAATGGGTTGAAGCGAAAGCGCTCCCCACCAATGATGCCAGAGTCGTGTGCAAATTCCTAAAATCTCTCTTCGCCAGATTTGGTGCCCCTCGAGCTATCATAAGTGATCGCGGAACTCATTTCTGCAATGACCAATTTGCAAAGGTCATGCAGAAATATGGAGTCACTCACCGTCTCTCCACCGCGTATCATCCACAAACAAGTGGGCAAGTCGAGGTGTCAAATCGTGGTTTGAAACGTATCCTTGAAAGGACCATAGGTGAAAACCGTGCTTCCTGGTCGGACAAACTAGATGATGCACTATGGGCCTTCCTTTGTTTGAAACCCGACTACTTATTGATGCTTTCCAATTCCTAGGTTTTGATTTGCAACCATTAGCAGTGTTGGGTAATCTAGCAGGATGCCTATTGGCTTTAGAAACAAGCAAACTTTGATCTTTCTACTGCGGTGAACCCTGAAAATGTTCAACTCAATGAACTTAATGAACATATCGTGATCATCCTATGAAAACTCATTGATCTATAAGAAAAAACAAAGAGAATCCATGACTCCAAGATCAACAATCGCGTTTTCAACGTCGGTCTCGAGTCCGGCCTCTTTAATTCACGAATCAGAAGATTTTCTTTTTGAGCAAACAAAATCCCGTGGAGTGGACCATTCACCATCACTCAAGTCTTTCCTTACGGCACTGTTGAGCTATCTCAAGCCAACGGCCGAATTTCAAAGGAATGGTCATCGGTTTATAAGCACTACTTTGAGGAGGGGACGCACCACAATGGTAGTCTCCGAGATCTCCAGACATTCCCTATATCTAATAAATTCAGGGAACCGGAGTCAAGCATAACGATACCTAAAACAAGCGCTTCGTGGGAGGCAACCCATTGCTTTATCCGTAGTTCTAGATCACTTATATGAATAAGTGTTGTTTGTTGTGTGAGATAGCTTGTCTCTTCTATTACCCGTGTTTCGTGTTTGTGTTGTTAATTGTCCAGGATTGCCCGGATTGTGAAAAACTCTCGTGCTTGTATTTTTTTTATCAAGAGTTTCACATCTTCAGCTTCATTTTGGGAATCCCGATATCCTAATCTAATCGACTAACGTTTTATCATTTGGCATACTTCATAAACGGCCTTAGGATAACGTAGTACCCTTCAAAACATCGAGGTACATGATTAGTTACAAGTTTGGGGGGTATCTTCGATTTGATTGTTGCCTGCTGCATTGTTACCACGTAATCACGTATTTTCACCAAAATTTTTGCAAAAATACCAAAAAAATGAAAAAATTTAAAAAATTTTCAAAAATAAAATAAGTGTTTTGTCACAGTTTTGACTTCTTTTATATTTGGTAGAATGAGGAATAATTTTTTTGACTCGATCGTGCGTTATTGAGCCCTAAGCTAGTTCCTATTCAGCCGGAGCTTTCGACAAATTCTATTGGCTTTGAAAATTTAAAAGAGGTGAATACACAAGAAACTGAAGAGTTAAAGTATAAGTCATGTGTTAACAAGATTCGTCCCAAAACTTATTATGAATAACTTGTGTTTCTTATTTCTTCCCATAAGCTTCTAATCCACCGTAATCATACGTGGCTTGTTCAATCAAAATCAATTCGATGTTTTCAGAAAAAGCCCTTCAAATTTGTAACTTATTCTTTAAAAGCACGGTTATGAAAGATAAAATGCTAAAGAAGCAAGGAATGAAGTATAATGCCAAAAATGCACGAATATTATAATAATGCCAATGACATACATTTGGATCATATGAGTCAAGTAAAAGACGTGTCGTGATATCCCACTCCGCTAAACTCACGCGAGGGGTTCAAACTAAGACGTCTTATACTTCTAGGGATATTAGAGTGTTGTTGTGATATCTCACATGGAAGAAAAGGTGCTAGGTGAGGTTCGAGAACACGACAGATCGATCCTTAGCCATATTAAGGAAACAAGGTGTTGATGTGATTTCCCTACTATATACGCTATCACCGGGTGTTTTCAAATTAAGAAACATCCGTGTGACGATGTTGTGATATCTACTTAGTGAGCGAGGCCTAGGTAGGTGTTCAAACTAAGCAACACATTCCTAGCTTAAGACTTATGAAAAGGATAAAATAAGGTTGCAAAAAGTTCTATGGTTTTTAAAAATCAAGATTACAAGGTACCTAATAAGTTGTTTGCATTGAGTCGTATTCATCTTGAATTATACTATGAAAATAAGTTGATCTATGGATTAAAACGGCGCACACACATCCAAATTAGTATATCCTATGTTGGGAAGTAAAAGTATCGCCAATCATAAGTAAGAGGGCTTTCACATCTAAACTTATATCGTCAATAGATCTTGTATAAATTTGCTTAGCTTAGGGGCTTGTAAAAAATATCGTGGACATGAATTATCCCGTCAAGACGTCTGTGGAATTATTTACAACTTTTTTTGTCCATTCGCTGAAACCCATTGTTGATAAATAAAGGAAGTCAAACATGTATAAAAAAAAAAAAGAAAAAAAATAATTTTTTTTGAGTAGTTGTGTAAATATAAAAATTGGTGAGAACCGGGACTTGTCGAGGCTATTGATTCTTTTATTCCCTTTGATAAACGCTTAGCTACTTTTCCAAGTTATTAGTCGAGGGGATTTGAGATTTTTGGTTTCTCGAGTGCTTACTTCATAGCATTGCGTGGGACACGCAACATCTTAGTTTGGGGGATTTTGATATGTGCTTAATTACACATACCATTCTCCATTTAAAATGGACTTAAAAGACTAAAAACATATCAAAAATACATTGTATTTGTATGTTTGCATTTGTATTGTGTAGGAAACAGATATTCAAGAAAAGGAACAAAAAGAAAGCCAAACACAAACAAATCCAAGCACGGGAAGGAAAGGTCCAAGAGAAATCCGAAGCCAAAGTCAGTCAAAGTCAGCCACTCGAAGAAAATACAACTTGAGGGGCTAAAACTGCCAAGCCTAAAGTTGTATTACAAAAGATAAAAACACAAGGGTCAAAACTGCAAACCGGGTAGAGATTGCATTTAAGTTATATAACTTAAGGGGACCAAAGCTGCCTACTTCCCAAAAAGCCATCTTTCCCGCCTTGACAAACCCAGTTACAACTTGTATGTCGCCCCATACTTCTTCCCTGCAAAACCACTCAACACCCTACCAAAATCATTTCATCCACCCTACTATTTCCCCCCCAAGCTGTATAAAGTCCATGTTGGCAATCCCTCTCCATTCCCAAAGCATTTCGATGGCCTTAAGATTGTCTCCAAAGAAGCTTAAAAGAAATCAAAGGCTGGGATTGCTCTAATCACCTCACACAACTAGCACACTTGGTTTTATCTCTACAAAGAAGCACAAGCTGCAAGTCCAAGACTTCGGCTATAAATAGAGCTTTTTGTAAGCCTTTGAGGCATCTAGTTTTTAATTTTTAGTAACTAATTAGTTTTTAATCTTAGTTTACATTTCAAAGTCTTTTACAGCTTTGTACTTTCAGCTTTGTAACACTTTCAAGATTAATGCAGTTTTTGAAGTTTTTAAGCAATTAACACTTGCAAGTGTTAAGATTTCTGAATCACATTGTTTTATGTTCAAAAATGCTCTCGGAACACAACAGCTTACTTATTGATATCAAGTGAGTTACCAGTACAAGCGCGCGTGCGCATCTACGAGACGAGCGGACATATAACACTTAAGCTCTCACACTTCTACTGGCACTTCACTCTCGTCTCTTAGCGAAGCCTTCACGATACCATCACCATTCAGACAGAATAGCATGGATCGCATACTACCATCGACTGTATTCTACGAACATAGCTACAGGAGCTCGCTATTAGTATATAAGATATCATAATACGACAACCACTCTCTAGTCTATCTAGCATTCCAATCTGATGATCCCTCTATCACAAAGACGCAGTGCATATCAACTTCGATATATCTTATAACAGTATAAACTCGCTAATTCCCAATAATATAGTACTGATAACCATGAATATAATTCTATATAGTTCAATCACCACATAATGGTTTTGGAAAACACTAGAGAGTACAGCGATATTCTATTAAACAGAATGATTATACATATACACGTTATTATATACATACAAGTATCACAATAGTATTTAAGAGATTTCACCTAACTGATTAAGCTTATACACATGCGATGTCTTCGGTGAGAGCGAACACACTATCGAGTTTCACGGTTTTGAGAGAGATCAAGTTTGAGTATATTTATACAATCACAATTTTTCTCCTTATCTCGACCACCACCTGGGGGATATGTCGTCACTTCTCAGACTCATAAGATAACTTTAATATAGAACACATAGTATACTCTCCTTTTTCAAGTGCACACTATTAGAACGAGAGAGGGAGTCAACAACTCATACACTGCACACAAACGTCTTATGTTATATCCACCTTGATCTCACTCACAACACGCGAGTTATTATCAGTATTCTCTTTTTTTCGTTTTTAACCAGGTCTATTCTGTATCAATAGCTGCGATTTCAATCTAGCATTTCTATTCCACTACGTAAATATCACATATCCAGGTACATCTTATCTCAGCGTCATGATTTTCTTCTCTCTCTCTCACATCTTCTCTGGAATCGACTCACAGAACGACATATTCACATCTGTACCTGTCCTTCGTTACCATAGTACATCAGTAATCTATACACACACCCTGTTTCAGTATCTATGGAACACAGGTGTCGAATTAAAATAGCCTTTATATGGCATTTGTTAATAACACCTTATATATCCACACAGACTCTCTTGTCTTCTGCGAGAGATCATTATACGATCAGCAGCCGTTATTTACACACAACAGCTCCTAAAGTTTTCATCTTAAACCATATAGTACTCTATTGTATATTCTGTAGTTCTCACTACTTAACACCCACCTCAATACCTACACTGAGGTATATTACAACTTCTATCTACTATATTTCATCAACACACATTCATACTCAACATGACTCCAATTTTTCACATGTCACTAATAAAAGGTAATTTAAAGATAGGATCTCAGTAACAGAGCACATTATATCGATTTTAAGCGCACTATACAGAGAGTTCTACAACACGGTTGAGCGAGTTTACCTCATAGTTATTCCAAACTATATATAGCTCTAAATATGAGGATATTATGCAAGTAGTCTTATAAAACACTCTATTCACTCCAGAGAGAGCATGTAAAGTTGAGCATTGTTTAGAGAGAAACATGAGTGTATCAACTTTCGTCTCACATTATCACAAATCTCGAGAATTAACATATACCTAACGTAATTAGAGCACATGTAAGTAGTAGGAAATGACAAAGAAAGCATAGAAAGACAGATCTTCTCGATAGTGATCCCTTTGTCGGTAGTGTAATCACTACATCACAGGCTTAGATGGACACATTAGTAATGCGTTCCACAACTGTGCTAGAGCACCTTGTAGTAATAGCCACGGAATGTTTTCTATTTTCCACAGTAAGTCATAGGAGAGTATTCACTTACACACTACGTGAGAACATGATTATATCACTTGTATCTTATTAGGACATCTGAGTCCTTATTTATGTTCATATCACACATCATTCAGTGTATATGCTAGCGGTATTTTCTTAGAGAGAGAGTGTGCTGGTGTCTAGTGAGGTGTGACTCTTTGTGAAGATATATATGTGTGTACATGGATCAATGATCTTTGTAGTAAAAAAGTTGGTGGTTCTGCAGAAACAGCGCGTATAGTTCAAGCGAACTCTTATGAGTTCTTAAGAATACTCAAAGGACAGCGAGAGTTTTGTGAGCAGAGTTAATGATTATAGTTTCTTTTAACACACATTGTGACTGGATTTATGAGTATGACACCACTACAAATAGGAGTCGAGGTGGCACTTATTATCTCATTTTATCTAACTACGAAGAATTAGGATATATAAAATGTAGAGAGTGACAATATGTTGTGTATTGCAATGTGCTGTTGAGTGACTGTGTTTATTCTTTCTGTATGTTTCACAGGGAAAAATGGAACATGGTAAAGGTCTAGGGATAGGTTCTCCTTATGTTTACATGTGTGATTGTCTATGAGGTCCAACCAGCAAGATCATCAAAAATCGACTCTCAATTTAGTATTTGTTTGTTTGGTTGTGTTACACATATATCGTGAAAGTAGAAGTCCGCTAGCTCTGGTACTAAAGACCAAGTGGCTCTGACATGAGCGCGTCTATCTTCGTGAGAGGATTATCTTGAGTATCTATTGCCATACACAAAGTTACTCGAGCAATACAAGGACAACGATCATACAGTGGGAGAGCATGTCTACGTCACCTATATATTTTCTGAGCTTACATTTTTATCAAGTATTATGCGATGGTATATCAATCTAATGCTGTGGTTCAGTATATCTTCGTTGTACAACAGCGGGACTACAGGATGTCCTCCCTTGATCCATATGTACTGAGTCTCATGTTTCTTCATTAGAGTAGAGCGGTCTGGAACTACATCACACTACAGTAGTAGAGAGTTCCTTAAAAACACGTTAAGGCAATGGATAGAGTGACATGCTCTTAGCACGCCTGATACGCGAAAATACAACACTTACAGGAGGCAAGCATCCAGTATAAAACCTACATGTATACATAGTGGACTGTATTTTAATTTTATGAGTTTTCAGTTAATTTTTAATCGACTATAAACCTAAGAACCCGTTACAATTTGTATAGGTCTTGGTTGATTGACGTGCCAACATCTGATTATTTTTATTCATCGATATGCCATCCGAACATCACTAAGATGATTATACCTCGCATTTTTACACTTTAATTGTTTTTAAATAAACCCGCGAGTGGAGATAACATGCTTTTTTTAAAATAAAACACAAGGGAAGATAGTATGCTAGGGTGCCGGGTCGATTATTATTATAAAGTTAGCTTAAACTTGCTAGATAAAATGACCTGCGGAATCCATGATTGGTTAACTACCGGGACATGTGTAGACGCTTATACATGAAATGAGTACTATTTGGGACGCTTCCACCTCCAATCCGTGCGACTGGCTATCGTCAATGTCGGGAATATACACAACGGTATGCGTTGTACATAGAAAATAATATGCACTCATAGCGAGGGTGTATAGTAGGCATACCTTGTTGGGAACCCCAACATAATTAGATGGTAACGTTCAATGTCATGAGACTTATAAATAATCCCCCGATATAACTTTGTTTGGCCACATCGTTATATCCTGATGAATATTGAGAAATGATACTTGTGTTTGGAAATTTTATTGTTTATATATATAAACTCTATGGATTCACTCAACAATTTATAAACTCTATGGATTCACTCAAAATTATTGTTGACGTTTTAGCATGTTTTATCTCAGGTCCTTGAAGGTAATTCGGCGATGGAGATTTTGGTTGTCGCTTATGGAAACCTAAATGTTTTGAAGGCCCATTAAATAAAAGTCATTCGAAGATGATTTGCAAAAATGTTGTATGAATTATGAAACAATTTAGGACCTATGATGTAACTTTTATTTCGAATGAATGTATTTAAAAACGTCTCTTTTCGAGTCGTTTTCTATGCTTGAGTTGTTATATTATGACGTAGCACCCCAAATGACCCTTCCGCTGAGATATATAAAAATGGGGGTGTTACATACATGACCGTAATGACGGAATAGACATGAATGCTCGAACAAGTCCTCGTTCGAGTAGACATTAAGGTTAGTTGCTAGGAAAGGGATGTAAAATGGGTGTTAAACAAAATTTACGAAACAAATAGATTAAGCCAACAATATAGACATTAGAAGACATGTTGCATGCTTGCGTAATTGACTTTGGTAGTGGCTAGGATAAGCACTTACCTTTGGCTGAATTCTCATACAATAATAGTTATCGCGCTATCATTAAAGTCGCACCTTTCGAAGCTCTATACGGAAGGTAATGTAGATCGCCTGTATGTTGGAGTGAGGTTGGAGATGCCCAAATCACGGGACCAGAAATGATTCGTGAAATGACAGAGATGATTGTGCAAATCAAGAACCGATTATT
>BQNB010049374.1:25303-42065 GCA_026074375.1 Tanacetum coccineum
TGAATAAATCAGTACTTTTGTAATTTTTTGTGCGGGTTTATTTTTTCGGTCTCATGTTTAGTAGTTTGTTTTTTTATATGGGCGTATGTGTTGGGGGCCTAATGTCGCGGGTATTTTTTGATCTTAATAAATACGTACTTTTGTAAAAAATTTCCTATTTTGTGCCGAGCAAATGTTTAATAGTTTGTTATTTTTATATGGGCGTATGTGTTGGGCCTTATGTCGCGGGTATTTTTTTATCTGAATAAATCAGTACTTTTGTAATTTTTTTCCTATTTTGTGCCGAGTGTTCTTTTTATGTTGCATACGTTAAAAAAAAAGGCAAATGGGCCGGCCCAAACCGAGAGCCCAAAGAAACGGACACTGTTGTAGAGCACTGTAGTGAAACGCCCAAAACGACGGCGTATCAAACGCCATGAGTATAAGTATAATTAGTGTGCCTATAGAAATGTATGACGCAGATAACTTTCCGGTTACATCCTGATTTAGTTAATTAAGATTGTTCTAAAGTCTAAACAAATCAATTTCATAATTTGCGTGATTTAGTTAAAAAGTGTTTACATTTTTTATGTTTCATTCCCAGTTTCAATAAAGTCGATCAAGATTTGTATCACTCCCACATCTGGAGGAGTTTTTTGTATTTCTGATTATTATTAGGGGCACATGCATGTAACTATTTAGCGTATAAATAGACCACTTTCATTCTCCAAGTATACATCATCTCTTTCAATGGCAAATACATGTGATATTAAGCTTCTTGGAATCACTGCAAGTCCATATGTGGCCCGGGTTCGGTTCGTCCTAAATCTCAAGTCCATCGACTATGAGTTCATTGAAGAAAATCTAGCTTGCAAAGGTGAGCTCTTACTAAAATCGAACCCGATTTATAAAAAAGTCCCGGTCCTTTTTCATGCAAACAAGCCACCTATGCCTGAGTCTCGCATCATACTCGAGTACCTCGATGAAATCTATCCTGATGTCCACCAAATTCTCCCTAAGTGCCCTTTAGCTCGAGCTGACAACCGGTTTTGGGCCACCTATATTGATAACATGGTAAGTTAAAAGCATATATTTTTTGAGAATTCAGATACTTGTTCAAGTTTGATACCATATATACATATGATTTCGAATGGTATTAAAATGTTTAGATATGTAAAGGTTAACTATAATCTCAAACCTATGGTAAGCAAAACCCTTAGAATATTTGGACATTTAGCCCAAAATACATTTTGTTGAGAATTTAGATGCCTGTTCGTGCAGACTTAATACCACATGATTAGTAACTTGTTCAAATATTCAATAACAGTAACTAATTCTGCAAATGATTTTGAGTTAAACTAATTTACTTTCATACCTGGTTTCTTAATTTCACTTTTGGTTCACACAAATGCAAATAATTTCGTTTTTTTGTCACTAAAATGGTTGAGGCCTGAGGGTGACGAATTATGAACATCAAGAATAAAAATCAACGGGGATTTTTTTTATTATATTCGTTAAACCAAACGTAATTTGCTCTTATACAATTATAATGACCATCAAATACAAGTCTTTTCTATGATGAAAAGTGCATGAAAAACACGTGGAGTAGAAATTTTGCATGACTTTTGAAAAGACTTTTGCGCCTTCTAAATAATTTGGTACAAAAATAATGCAACCTAACGTATTAATAATAAAATTATCACAAGATATCATCAGTGATCACTTCGGTCACAAATGTTGTCTATATATTTTTTGTCGTTAGTAGAAGAGAACGACATAAAATGGTAGATAAACTTTACTTTTTGTTTAGAACATATAAAAAACTTTACTGATATGGACATTGTTGTAGTTATGCCCTTTGTACGAAGAGTTGAGGCAAACACCAGGAAAGGAGGGAAAAGATGCAGTAAAGAAACAATTCTACGAAGTATCAGAATTGTTGGAAGGAGCGTATACAAAGATGAGCAATGGAAAGGCGTATTTCGGTGGAGATTATATGTGCTACCTCGATCTTGTTCTTGGATCTTTAATTCCGTTAACGGAATTTATTGAAGAAACTAACGATTTCAAAGTATTTGATGAAGTTAGAACCCCGGGACTAGCAAGATGGGCAAACTGTATGCATTCGAACGAAGCCATCAAGAGTGTGTTCCCGCGTAAAGAAACACTTGTCGACTTCTACGCAATGCTCCATATAGTTAAACCACCTAGAGTTGTTTGAGTTAACATTTTATGATTGTCGTCTTTCAATTAAGTTTGAATTATGTATTGTGTTTATTATAACTTAGGAACACAATCGTGCTCTATGGCGGACTATGTTATTTCTTATATCAGCGTTTATCTTTGATCTTAAATCACGGACTCATAGCAATATGTTTGATAGTCACATATCTTACTACATATAAAGCAAATTAGACACTCTATCATCATTAAATGCCAAAAATTAAATAATACAATTATTTATGCTTACTGTACAACTTTTGATGTAAACAACAAAAGAACAAAATGGTTTTTAACACACATCTTTTTCCTCATGCAATTTTTTTAAGTAATACAAATTCTTATGCGTGTTGTACAACATTTTATGCAAACAATAAAATTTTACCACACATCTTTCTCTTCATTTAATGTCAAAAATTAAATAATACAATGATTGATGCACATTATACAATCTTTAATGCAAACAACAAATAGTTAAAATTCAATAATACAAACATCCATGCAGTATGTGTAATTAATAAGTAAATTTCAAATTTTGATAAATACTTGTAACCTCTAAAGTTGTAACCGTTATATTAATGATCAAATAAGTGATTTATTAGGAATTAAATATGTAACCACCATACCAATACTTGTAACATATAAAAATGAAAAAAGTTATTGACATACATTAAAATGTCAGGTATTAAATCTTAATATAAAAAGAACTCATTGTTTAAGAAATAATAAAAAAATTACAACATAAACTAATCATACTTCACACACAATAAATTCTGTCATCCAAGTTTCTTTTGGCCCTTGAACCTTGCCTAGCCCTCGTCAGAAAATTTAATTATACGGGAACCCGTCGCCGCAACACGCAGGTACCCTTATATCTTAACTTATGTTTCAAATATGCTACTTATGTTTTTTTCTTTCGTTTGGATCTTATGTTTATTTGGATATGACTTTGCATTGCTATTGCTTTGAGTTATTTTAATTTAAATTATCATTAATTTGTACAATTGTTGTTAAAAACGTTTAATCGAATAATATTTGTTCGTCGCAAAATATAGTCACAAAGTACCCGCCACCGCATAGCGCGGGTACCCTGCTAGTTTGTTTCAAGGAAAATCGTTCAAACGAGTTTGCATAGTAGCCATGATATACCTACGAATCCCATGAAAATGATATCGTGAAATATCCCAATTAATCTCCTAGATTCTACATTTTGAACCAACTTTCGAGGTTTTAGTGCATGTTTCAAGTATTCAATACCGCTTTCCGAGAATTTTTAGCAGTTTTTTTGAGCGAATTATGGTATTTTTAGTCTTTTTAGACCTTATTCAGCAACCTTAAAGTCCATTTACTTATGAGCATTGTTAAATCCTCCTATAAAATCATCCTACATATCCTCCTACACACACAATAATATAATATATATTTTCCATTTATTCTCTCTCTAAATCCAAACCGTCAGTTTCGCCATTTGTCAGGATCCTAGGTGTAAAAAGATTTATAGGAGGAAATAACATTTTTGTTTACTTATTGCTAACTATGACACCAATTTCCTACTCAGAACCCATGTTTACGTAAAGTATATGTATAGATCAAATAAACAAAATTTGTAGCCAAATCGATACTCCCATATTTGGTATAACCAGTATTTGTGTGCGTAGTAAACAAAATTTGTAGCCAAATCGATACTCCCGTATTCGTAGCCATATTGATACTCTCATATTGTTTGAGCAGTGAGCTAACAAGTTCTCGTCACTCACTGCAACAAAAAACACTTTTCGTCGTCGGCGACTTGACGACGCTTGTAGTTGCTAAAGGTCAGTGCGATCCACATTTTCAAGGAATATATATATTTATTATATGTTTGACCATAGAGCTCAAACTTTTAGCGACGACATGTGTCGTCGCTAAAAGTATATATACGACAGGTGTCATTGCTAAAATTATATATTAATTAAATAATAGAGTTAAGTACATTTTTTGTCTTTGTGGTTTGGTGCGTTTTTTCACTTTTAGTCCAAAATTCAAAAAAGTTTTGGTTTTGGTCTAAAACACATAGTTTCGTTTCACTTTCAGTCCAATTCCGTTAACCCCGTCAGTTTGACTTGTTTGACTGTATCAAATGACTGAAATACCCTCATTCTCATAATGTGAAGTTACTAAGCTAGGTAGTTCATTTTGACAGGAATTATAAAAGAAAACAATATCTATTTGTTGAGAAAATATGAAAACAAACATACACTGCAGATTGTGACAATGTGAGTCTGCAACTGACCTGACTGTGTGGTATTCTGTTGATTTAACGCTTCCATAATATATATATTGTTAACTAATGTTGTACTTTGCTAATTTAAACCTTCCATAAAACATACTCTTACAACATATTTGGCTTTGGGTTCATAGTTAATTAACAGAAAAAATAAAAAGAGCAAAATACATATAGAGTGACTTGGCTATGGATATTTCCAGTCTTTGAAATGTAAAAATAAAGTATCAGTAACGTAAAAAACATTCATGCTACATAGGTTGTTTATGGTTTATATCAATTTTAAAAACAAAATGAGATGTAATCATCCTCATTGAAGACACTACTATATAACACGTGTAAAATGTAAAAAAAATTGATTTTAGTGGACCTTACACATTCGAGAAGATTAAATGTTCGGTCAAGATAAATGAAAAGTACTATTTCTTCTTGCGTGCCCTCCTGCTGGTTTCTTTGGATCTGTAGATAAATACTTCACCACCTCGATCAGCTATCACAAAAATAAACATTCACAAATTTCATAGTAATGAGTTTAATGTTATTGATAAGGCTTATTGTTCTAAATTTAATACTGAAGTCGAATCTTGGTTTGTCATATACACTTGAACGTTTAATTCTTCAACAATATTGGTTAAACGGGAGAGCAACTGAGCCAACTTTGAGTGCAATAAGTATTATATGCACAAATGATGTCATTTATGAACAGACACATAAAATCATAAGAATACCTAAAAGGAAAAGCGGAAGCAGAAGCCAAACCTAGCACTATGCAAGTTCCCCTCTTCTTGTAAACACAACTCGGAAAGAAACATTCAGATTGTGAATCAGTATACCAAAAAGTACAGGTTTGACTTGTTTAGTCAATCGCTAAAGCCGGACACATCAACTTTCAAACTAAGACCATCCGATCCCTTCTTAATCTTATAACCCTTTTTTTAGTTAATGCTATTATCATATCCACGACTTCTTTAGTCAAGCGCCTCGTTCAATAGCCTCCATCGCTTCTGCCAAACCAAATGAAATCAATATTTAATAGGTCATTTAAGGGGAAAGCATCTTAACAACATTAAAGATAGATGCAGCTAAGGTTGCTGATTATAACCAAATAAATAGAAGACAAAGTATCTATATATATGTGGCCATATTGTGTTTTGATTATTATGATTTTACTAAAAATCCAATGCTCTACTAAGCAGAATGGTGAGTGACCACCAAACCATAAAAGAAGCACCTTAACCTTCCAAACAAGAAATAACCACCAAGCCTTCAAATTTTAAATAGCAAATTAGTAAACGCAGAAAATAATAGAAACAGGTTACGATACCATGAAAAGTCATTATAAAACAAACCTTCATCCAACCAGTGAAGTTAGGATTGGTATGCATATAACCGAGATGTAGCCAAATAAAACAAGAAAGCTACCATGATGACATGGGCAATACCAGATCCAAGGTGCGTTTCCAGATCCTTTTCTAATATCCTCTATAAAAAAATAAAATGCCATACGTTGTCACAAATTTGAAACACATATTAATGCATATAGATATACACTACAAGAAAAAGTAGAACAGGTGACGGAGTTTTCCCGGGTGATATTTGTCGCCCGGGAAAGCTCGCTAAACGACAAAAGTCCGTCCGACGTGGCACAAATTCTTATAGACTTTTTAGTCAAAGTTGAAAGAGAGTTTCTCGGGCGACATGTCGCGCCGGGGACTGGGGATGTGGGGATAAAAGCAAATTATTGCACCATGGTGTGACGAACCCAAAAAATAAAAAAAATAAACGGAAACAAATCTAGGCAGGCATTTTTTTCTTCCCGCGTTCACTTCCCAGGCGACATGTCGCCCGGGAAAAAACAATGTATGCGGGAAGGGGAGGACAATTATACGGGGGCAGGAGAGAAACTCGCGACGAAACTGCTGTAGGCGCGGCGATGTGTTGTTTTCGGCGCGCGATCTCGCTCGACTTGTCTATCCCGGGAGGTTGGGGCGTGGCGGGGCCGGGGGGGAGGTGTTGAGGGGGACAAGGTGACACACACTCGGCGCGCGAGGAGGAAACACACCAAAGAGTTACGGACACACATGTGACAGATCAGTACAAAAAAAAACATTCAAGGAGAATATCAGAAAAGTACGAGTCTAAGCGTCTGTGCGCTATCTATCACGCTGTCTGGACTTCTTGGTGGGGGATGAAGCGCGTCTTGTTGTAACATGTGGTCCCGGTCTGACATGTCTGACCCGCGGATACACGTAGATCATATCGCACGAAAGCTGAAGCATTATTGGCGCGTTTCGCACGGGTTCGTTGAATTTGTATTGGGAATAAATACGCAAATATTTTATCACTTATAGTTACCCGGGCGACATGGCGCCCGGGAACAGGGATGCGGAACAAAAGGCGCATAACGAATTTCGTTACTTTTGATATTATGGTCAAAATTGCTAACCACACACATCTCCGGCGAACATGTCGCGCCCTGAGATACTCGAGGGCAACTGTAACAAGATAACAAGTCGATAACACACAGAGGTGCCACAATCAAACGGACACAATTATGTCGTATATAGCGAGCTTTCCCGTCGACAAAGATCACCCAGCGCGCGGAGAGAGGCGAAACAAAACAATCATAAAACACCAAGTAACCCCCACACACGATAACGTTCGCTTGTGAACGCGTAGGGGGGAGGAAGGGAGGAGCAGAAGGGGGGTGGTGGGGGAATTTAGAGGGGTCGGGGCAAGGTAAAAAAAAAAAAAAAAAAAAAAAAAAAAAATTTAAAAAAAAAAAATAAAAAACAAAAAAAAAAAAAAAAAAAAAAAAACAAAAAAATAAAAAAAAAAAAAAAAAAAAAAAAAAAAAAAAAAAAAAAAAAAAAAAAAAAAAAGTAAAAAAAACAAAAAAAAAAAAAAAAAAGAAAAACATTTAAAAAAAAATAATTCGGTTTCTTGTGTGTTTAAAATATGCGTTTAACATATAAATTATATAAAAACTATTTAAAAAAACTCCGTTTTTCTCGGTTCGTTGTGTGATATGTGTGATTGTGAGATATATATCTGCTTTTAATGGTAAAAAACAGTTTTTTTCGAGGGGAGTATTTGGCGGGAGTTTTTGCGGTAAGTAAAGGCTTACAGTGAGGATTTATGAGCGGGAGATAGGCTACAGGAGGAATGTACAACGATAACATATCGACTCATTCGTTGGACATCGAATGTACAACGATAACATATCGACTCATCCGTTGGACATCTAATGTACAACGATACCATATTGACTCATCCGTTGAACATCGAATGTACAACGATACCATATTGACTCATCCGTTGAACATCGAATGTGTAACGATAACATATCGACTCATCCGTTGAACCATCAAATGTACAACGTAACATATCGACTCATCCATAGACATCGAATGTACAACCCTAACATATTGATTCATTCCGTTGGACTTCTAATGTACAACGATACCATATTGCCACATCTGTTTGAACATCGAATTGTAAAACGATAACAAACGACTCATCGTTAACATCTAATGTACAACGATACCAATATTGACTCGTCCGTTTAACATCGAATGTACAACGATACCATATCGACTCATCCGTTGGACATCTAATTACAACAATAACCCATCGACTCATCCGTTGGACATCTAATACTCACCGTTGAACAGCGTATGTACAACATACCATATGCCTCAGCCCGTTAAACATCGAATATACAACGATACCATATTGACTCATCCGTTGAACATCGAATGTGTAACGATAACATATCGACTCATCCGTTGGACATCGAATGTACAACGATAACATATCGACTCATCCATTAGACATCGAATGTACAACCATAACATATTGATTCATCCGTTGGACATCTAATGTACACCGATACCATATTGACTCATCCGTTGAACATCGAATGTGTAACGATAACATATCGACTCATCCGTTGAACATCTAATGTACAACGATACCATATTGACTCGTCCGTTGAACATCGAATGTACAACGATACCATATCGACTCATCCGTTGGACATCTAATGTACAACAATAACACATCGACTCATCCGTTGGACATCTAATGTACAACGATACCATATTGACTCATCCGTTGAACATCGAATGTACAACGATACCATATTGACTCATCCGTTAAACATCGAATGTACAACGATACCATATTGACTCATCCGTTGAACATCGAATGTGTAACGATAACATATCGACTCATCCGTTGGACATCGAATGTACAACGATAACATATCGATTCATCCATTAGACATCGAATGTACAACAATAACACATCGACTCATCCGTTGGACATCGAATGTACAACGATAACATATCGATTCATCCATTAGACATCGAATGTACAACAATAACACATCGACTCATCCGTTGGACATCGAATGTACAACGATAACATATCGACTCATCCATTAGACATCGAATGTACAACCATAACATATTGATTCATCCGTTGGACATCTAATGTACACCGATACCATATTGACTCATCCGTTGAACATCGAATGTGTAATGATAACATATCGACTCATCCGTTGGACATCTAATGTACAACAATAACATATCGACTCATCCGTTGGACATCTAATGTACAACGATACCATATTGACTCATCCGTTGAACATCGAATGTGTAACGATAACATATCGACTCATCCGTTGGACATCGAATGTACAACGATAACATATCGACTCATCCATTAGACATCGAATGTACAACCATAACATATTGATTCATCCGTTGGACATCTAATGTACACCGATACCATATTGACTCATCCGTTGAACATCGAATGTGTAACGATAACATATCGACTCATCCGTTGAACATCTAATGTACAACGATACCATATTGACTCGTCCGTTGAACATCGAATGTACAACGATACCATATCGACTCATCCGTTGGACATCTAATGTACAACAATAACACATCGACTCATCCGTTGGACATCTAATGTACAACGATACCATATTGACTCATCCGTTGAACATCGAATGTGTAACGATAACATATCGACTCATCCGTTGAACATCTAATGTACAACGATACCATATTGACTCGTCCGTTGAACATCGAATGTGTAACGATAACATATCGACTCATCCGTTGAACATCTAATGTACAACGATACCATATTGACTCGTCCGTTGAACATCGAATGTACAACGATAACATATCGATTCATCCATTAGACATCGAATGTACAACAATAACACATCGACTCATCCGTTGGACATCTAATGTACAACGATACCATATTGACTCATCCGTTGAACATCGAATGTACAACGATACCATATTGACTCATCCGTTAAACATCGAATGTACAACCATAACATATTGACTCATCCGTTGGACATCGAATGTGTAACGATAACATATCGACTCATCCGTTGGACATCGAATGTACAACGATAACATATCGACTCATCCATTAGACATCGAATGTACAACCATAACATATTGATTCATCCGTTGAACACCGGACCGACCCAGCCGAAACGAATCGATTCGGGTGTGCCCTACACTGATGAAGAGATCAATGCCATAGCTCGAAAGGGCAAGCAGCGAGGGCACCTTCCTGGTGTTGGTAGGGTACTACCGGGACGGGCCAGAGATGTTCTCATTCCGCCCCCGCCTCAATGCACGCACAACTCCGGCGATGTCGAAAAGCTGAAAAAAAAGAACAAGTACCTAACCAAACAGGTAAACTTGATGATGAAGCTTTTTAGAAGTGACGACAAGTTTTCACAGATGCTGAGACAGTATGAGTCAACACCTGAGTTCGGTAGCGGGGGTGGCGGGTGCGGGGATGATGAGATAGCCGACGATGAGACGGCGGGTGAGGACGAGGAACACGAGGAGGATGGCCGTATAGTTAAGATGTTATATATTTGTTAGTATGCTATTTTGTTTCTTTCCGTGATCTTGGCGACCTTTAAGTAAACATTGTCCCTCCCTATCTAGTTGAATAAAATTTTTGATTTTGTAACTTTTCATAAGTCAAGGTTTGTGAATCGTAAGCCCCGGTTTTGTAGACCTATATTGTGTTTATAGTATTTTGGGACGATTTAGCTTTATAGAATCAAATGCGTTGATCTGTTATATTTATTGTGTTTTGGTACAAGTTGTGATTATTTGATATAGTCTATATTGTTTTATACGGTATGATGTTGTAGATTTTTTTTTTCCGGAAAAATTCCGGAAAAAAATCTGGAAAATAGCTTTCTAGAGGCAAGCTGGCCAAAAAAAAAATTTGCAGACATATCCCGGGCGACATGTCGCCCGGGAAGTTGAAACAAAAAAAAATTATAATTAAATCCGGTCGACAAGTCGCCCTGGAAAAAGTAAAAATTATTTTTTACTTTTTCCTTTCCCGGGCGACAATTCGCCCGGGAAAGGTTAAAACAAAACAAAATTTATAAATCATCCCGGCGACAAGTCGCCCGGTATAAGTAAAAAATAATTTTATTTTTTCCATTCCCCCGGGCGACATGACCCTGATAGTGATGAAATGATTTTTAGTTTCTTTTTTCCCGGGCGACATGTCGCCCGGGATTAATTATAAATTTTTTGTTTCAACCTTCCCGGGCGACATGTCGCCCGGGATACATATCCACCGTGGCACATATTAGTTTGACTGAAAACGTGTGGGTCCCACCAAGTCGCTCGGGAAAGTCGCCCGGGAAAGAATCCCTGGCGAGCTTTCCCCTTCAAATTATCCCGGGCGACATGTCGCCCGGGATAAGTATCCCCAGCGACATGTCGCCCGGGAAAGCGTGGAAATGTCGCTGGGGATAGTGGTAAATGTTGTAGTGATAATTAATAATTCAAATGTTTGTTAGATACAATTCACAAAGAGTAAGACTTGTTTAGTTGGTGTTTAGAAGCTACTTGTTGAAATGCCTTCATAACAATTAGCTATTCAATAACCGACAATATCAACCTTTTAACATGATTGAGTGTCGAAAACTGATTTTCAGTATATAGGCACATCATGGCTTGCAAGTTGGAATTAACCTAAAAGGGCCTCTAGCATTTCTCATGTGACAATATAAATTAACCGCAATTTCATATTCGTCTCAATAAGGATGATTATGTCACATAAATCATGTGTCGTCCTACTGGCCTTAATTTTCTAGTTCATTACATAGTTATATTTTATTTGTAATAACATATATAATGTGATATAATACAACAAAGTATCAGATAATATGTATGCATGCCTAACAAAAACAAAATCAAATGTAATAATAAACAACCAAAACGAACTACAATCATACACATACCATCAAACTTACTAACAAAAGTAATCTCCTTCTGTTCCATTGCAACAAAAGGGTTTAGTGAATCCAATTAACACAAACACCTCTAAAAAATTGCAATGTAAACATAAGTATAAGAACTATAATTTTGGATCAAAAATTATAAATTGTTAAACTAATTAATAAGAATGGTCAAACACAAACTGTTATATAAACATACCTTACACAATTGAGATGAATAACCGTAAATATAGTTGATTTATGGTGTAGCATCCGATTTGTTGTGTTGTTAAAAGGTTAAAAATGATGATGAAATCCGTTTAGTGCATGATCAGTCGCGAGCTTGATTAATCTGTAAAAAAAACACAAAGCAATTGAGAAACATAACATATTTAACCTGTGCAATTAGAAAGAAATGCAATTAACAACAAAAAGGTTAAATGTATGAATCTTAATACATCAAAAAGGAGCTTAACTTAGAACAACTATACCTCTCGGTAAAAGCTGAAAAGATATCCACAACAAAGTAGGGCAAACATACCTAATTGCAATAATTAAAACTCAAATCAGTTATTCAACAATCAATCGAATAACATGTTAATTTAACTCAAACTGGTCGAACTTATCGACAGCCAAAGATACATCTAAAATTTTACTCTTTCGAATCTTTCGTCTGCTTAATATGATCTTAATTTAGGTGTTTTATTCTTCAGCACCAAATATAATGTGCTTTGAAAATAAATAAAATCAAACACACGAAAGAGCAACATGCGTGTTGTTTTGATTCAGTAGATAAAAACATAGTTTGTTTAAGTGAGTTTGTTGCGCGTGAATTTAGGAAGTGAATTTTGAATTTGATATGAAATTCTCATTGATTTGAATTGTTATATAATTTAGGAATGTTTTTTGAAAAGTCAAAGATATTGTCTCAAATGTAATGAATGTATAGTCGAAATTTTAGGAGGGATTTTAGGAAAGTGCAAAATGTCATAAATACCCATATTTTTTACACTATCATTGCCTAGTCACCAAAATGTTTCGAAAATGCCTTTTGAGTCATCATTTCCAGTCAGCATTAATTTGCCATGTCAGCAGCCTAGTCATCATGCAATATTTCATGCCTTGCCCCATATATAGGTAGAAATTATATGTTTGACCATTGAGCTCAAACTTTTAGCGACGACATGTGTCGTCGCTAAAAGTATATATACGACAGGTGTCATTGCTAAAATTATATATTAATTAAATAATAGAGTTAAGTACATTTTTTGTCCTTGTGGTTTGGTGCGTTTTTTCACTTTTAGTCCAAAATTCAAAAAATTTTGGTTTTGGTCTGAAACACATAGTTTCGTTTCACTTTCAGTCCAATTCCGTTAACCTCGTCAGTTTGACTTGTTTGACTGTATCAAATGACTGAAATACCCTCATTCTCATAATGTGAAGTTACTAAGCTAGGGGTGAGCATCGGCTCAAAACCGAACCGAACCGACAAAAACCGAACCGAACCGAAAACCGAGTTTGAGGAAAAACATGAACCGAAACCGAACCGAAGTTTACCGAGAAAAACCGAAAACCGAACCGAAACCGAACCGAACCGACAAAAACCGAACCGAATAAATAGTTTAGGCGTATTTTTCTTGGTTTAACCCGAACCGAACCGAACCGACAAAACCGAAACCGAAAACTATAAATATACAAAACCGAAAACCGAACCGAAAATGGTCGGTTCGATTTCGGTCAGTTCGGCGGTTCAGTTCGGTTTTCAGTTAGTTTTGCCCAGCCTTATACTAAGCTGCCCTCCTCTTTATTATTATTATTATTATTATTATTTTTTATTTTTTTTTAAACATCACTTCGTTAGAATAATAGATATTACAACACTTTTTATTATAAATTTTTATTATTATTATTATTATTATTAAATTTATTATAAATTTTTCTTTATATAAATTATTATTATTAACATAACTATAAACAAACATTTTAGACACAAATGAATCCACCATACTCCGATCTTCTTTATCATCTCCTAACACAACCATCTATTAAAAATAAATTCACAACCCAGATAATTATAAATAAATTACACACATAAAAATCAAACCCTCATCTCACTTATCATCTCCCAACACAACCATTTTCTAAAACCCATTTCTTCCACCGCGAGCCCTAATCTTTCGAATCAATCATAACCCCAAAAAGTAATCGGTAGAGTAATTGTAAATAATAATAATATACGAAACCGACCGGAACGAACCGAGACACCGGACCGACCCAGCCGAAACGAACCGATTATATATTTTAATTAAAAATAATTGTAAAAATAAATAAATATTATTATAAAAAATAATTTTAAATAATAATAATATACGAACCGACCGGAACGAAACCGAGAACCGGACCGTCCCAGCCGAAACGAACCGAAATTATAATTTTATAAAAAAAAATTGTAGAAAAATAATTATATATTTAATAAAAAATAATTTAAATTAAAATTTATATACGAACCGACCGGTAACGAACCTTTAACCTACCGACCCAGCCGAAACCAACCGATTATATATTTTATAAAAAATAATTGTAAATAATAATTATATATTTTATAAAAAATAATTTTAAATAATAATTATATACGAACCGACCGGAACGAACCGAGAAACCGGACCGACCCAGCCGAAACGAACCGATTATATACTTTATAAAAAATAATTGTAAATAATAATTATATATTTTATAAAAACTAATTATATACCAGCCGAAACGAACCGATTATATATTTTAATAAAATTTTTAGTAAAAATATAGTTTTGATATATTACAAAAAAGTTAGTAAAATTTTTAATGTACACCTTCCCGGGCGACATGTCGCCGGGGAAGATTTTATTAAAAATTTCACTAAATTTTTTTAATATATCAAAACTATAGTTTTACTAAAAAGGTTTCCCCGGCGACATGTCGCCGGGGAAACCGTTTTCATATTTGCTGAAAATGGCCCTCCAAAATTTTCGTTGTGGCGCCATTTTGCGCTAAACGACAAAGTTCTTACTTTCCCGGGCGACATGTCGCCCGGGAATGTCGCCCCGGGAATGGATCCTGTTATCAAAAAAAAAAACAGAAAAAAAAATCAAAGTCACACAGCTATAACACAAAACAGAATAAAAAAAAAACGAAGTTGGCGATTTTAACACCCCACCACCACTTCCCCACATAACCACTGAACCCACCACCGGCACTCCCCATCACCACTGAACCACCACCGGCACACTCACACTCGCACACGAGCACACGAACCCCCTCCTCCTCTAATCATAATTCTTTCCTTTATCCTCAAAATGATAATTCTTTTACTTCTCTTTCTAATCCTCTCTAATTAATTGTTGGTAGGTGTTTAATTGTTGAACGATTTGAGGTGAATGGTGGGTGATTATGGTTTGATTGGAATTTTGAGCACACGAATTACTGGTTAATGTGTGTAATGTTTTTTCAGTTAAGAGTGCGGTCCTGAGTCCACAGCCTAGCCTGAGTCCACAACCATCCGAGTCAACAGCCCGAAAGATGTATGTTTTATTTTTTATCTCCTTTGGTATCCCGGGAAAGACATGTCGCCGGGGAATGTTTATTTTAAATTTTTAGATTTATATGTTATTATTAGGTAATTGCATTGAATATTATGTATGTTGGTGTTTAATTACGGATAAAGTGGATATATTGTTGTTGAAGTGAATGAACCTGTTTAGGAATTACCGTTTAGGAATGTGTTATGGGGGGGGGTGGGATTTAGTAATAATTGTAAATAATAATTATATATTTTATAAAAAATAATTTTAAATAATAATTATATACGAACCGAGGAACCGGACCGATCCGGCCGAAACGAACCGATTATATATTTTATAAAAAATAATTTTAAATAATAATTATATACGAACCGACCGGAACGAACCGAGAAACCGGACCGACCCGGCCGAAACGAACCGATTATATATTTTATAAAAAATAATTGTAAATAATAATTATATATTTTATAAAAAATAATTTTAAATAATAATTATATACGAACCGACCAGAACGAACCGAGAAACCGGACCGACCCAGCCGAAACGAACCGATTATATATTTTAATAAATAAATTTAGTAAAAATATAGTTTTATATATCAAAATTTTAATATAGTTTAATAAAATTTTAATATAGTTTAATAAAAATATAATTTTTAGTAAAATATAGTTTAATAAAATTTTAATATAGGTTTTATTAGAAATTTTACTAAATTTTTTTTAATATATCAAAACTATATTTTTACTAAAAAGGTTTCCCCGGCGACATGTCGCCCGGGAAACGTTTTTAATATTTGCTGAAAATGCCCTCCAAAACGTTTTTAAAAAGGTTGCGGGGGTTGCTTCGCTAACCGAGGTAAGAATTTCTGGATTATTATAATACAAGCCTAAATTTGATACATTGAATTTGCTTGCCTTGAATTTTTATGACTTTATCACTCACTTGATTTTGCAGGCAAAGGCACTCGTAAAGCCAATTTGGGTGGAAGGAAAGCGGGCTGACTACATACCCGCCAGGAGACACGGAACCTCGGGTTAAAGAAGATCACCGATGATAAAGGCCCCGTCCCGATCCGGTTTGAGTGGGACGACAAAAAGACCATGATGCCTCTCGGTGGCCATGCATCTCATTGGTCTAACTACCTTGGGGAGCTTATCAGGGAGATGCCTTTGTACTACCCATCTTGGCAGAAGGTCCCGGCGGAGGGGAAGGCGGCGATCGTGACCAAAATTAGGGTCAGTTATTTCATTATCCTTTTATGTTTATTTCATTATCGTGTTCATTTATTTAATTGTGTATATTTATCTAAATTCGTTTATTTATTTATATCATATAAATAAACAAACAAATTTAGATAAATATATAAATTATATCTCTAACTCTGTCTTTGTTGTATATGATTGCAGACCCAGTTTGACTTGACACCTCATATGCAATCCCAGC